>JBBPJV010000513.1:0-20612 GCA_038088915.1 Sutorius aff. eximius
ATCAAAACCAGTGTAACCGGTACCACCAGTGATAGTCCACTTTGCACCCTGTCCAGGTGGCCAGACAACTTCGGCACCTCTGACCTCAAGCCCAATGTCCATACCCAGCATGGTGGCTACGCCCGGAAACCAAATGCCTTTGCAAGTTCCCCTGTATTCTAAGCGCATGAGGGTGCCCTCACGACCACTGGAAGGATCCTGGGTCTTGCCCAAGATTGCGGTAGTGACTTCGGCCGTAGCCTCCCTCACGCCAACGCGTCGCCGACCGTCGTTATTGGGAATGTTCTTGGTAGGCTGTGCCCAGCGTATGCGGAGGCGTTCAGTGGAGGGGAATGTGCCTTGCACAAGAATGCCTCCAGACGGCCCATCTGTGTACGCTGAAGAGTCAGACGACTCGTCGTCTGCCAAGTCAGCAGATGAGCTCGACCGGGAGGTTGTGCGTGTAACATGAGGTTCAGATGCCAACTCCCAGGCACCAGGATCATCCTCTGCGGAGGAAAGTGAAGCCATAGATGAAGAAGTGCTCGTTGTGGTTGGTGGGTATATGCGCAATTTGATGCTATTGGACAGACAGCGCGGAACAGGGATGGCGATCTAAAAGTGCATGAAATAGCAGCAAATAGAGAGTGGACAGGCTGCGTACCAAAAAAGGTGCCTTTGGAGGACGGGAGGAATAAGGGATCCAGAGCTCCATAGCAGCCATGAAGTGCATGTTATTTCGTTCGCTGATAGAGGGTCGTCTCATTTGAGGAGTAGAAAAGGTCGGAACACGGGGTGTGCTGTCTCCGGCGCTAAAGCGGGGAGGAAACTCGGTTGGAAGAATGTAGGAAATATTGTATCCGCTGACAATGATGTGACCGGTATACTTGTCGTCCAGGGGTGGTGCAGTAGGGGCGACAGGGGAGGTAGCTGAGGAAGAGGAACGGCTTGGGTGGGCCGCGGATGAGGCGGGGGTTGGCACACCGAATATGGAGAGGTAGGACTTTTGCAAGGGTGCAGGTAAGTGGAGAGCGCGGGCGGCATTGTTGAGGAGGGGGAAGGAGGTGGAGGAAAAGTTGTATGGGGTAGAGTGGATGTCCAGTGGATGTACCTGAGCGGAGAGCAACTTCAAGTTCTCCTCTGGTATGATTAGCAGGAGTTAGAGAGGAAATGGGAGGGGTTGCTGTACCTGGAAACAAGGAAATTGTTGAGCCGGGAGAAACGCTATCCATCGGAATGGAGAGCTATGGGGAGTAAGAGAAAAGAAGGGTCTAAAAGACAACAACCACACCTTGAGATACATCCTGATGGTGGCCCCATCGCCGCCCTGTTTTGCCCTCCCCTCGAGAGCAAGACGGGTTGCAACATTGAGCTTTGCCTGTGGGGTAGTGGTGATCTGGGACGAGCCAGCTGCAGACAGGGGTGGACTTGATGCGCGCCTGTGACGCGACGGGGGGGTGTTGAACATCGCGGCCGGCGTCGAGGATGTTGTGGACGAGAACAGACGCGACGCGTTTCTACACGCGTGAGAGACAGAAGCGGAACTATTGGCACGTGACGATCAATGACCGGGTGGGTACTCGGATGCTGACAGCCAACAAGCTGGTATATTATGCTGCCCAATGCTTTCCTCCGCTTCTCTCCGTCGTTTCTTATCCACGCTCCATCGCAACCCCGCGATGGCAGCCTTAGAGTGGAGTCCCGTCTCGCAGCGCGACTCAATTCCCCCTTACTCCGTCTTCGCAAAGCCTCTTGTCAAATCTCACCTAGACCAGAGGCAATATCGCGTCATACGT
The DNA here is from genome assembly GCA_038088915.1 of Sutorius aff. eximius. Classification (NCBI taxonomy): domain Eukaryota; kingdom Fungi; phylum Basidiomycota; class Agaricomycetes; order Boletales; family Boletaceae; genus Sutorius; species Sutorius aff. eximius. Next base: position 1,776 of record JBBPJV010000513.1, read on the forward strand.
CTCGAAAATCATCTCACCGCCATCCTGATACATGACCCGCACACAGAACATGCCGCAGCGAGTCTTGATGTCGCCGTCGGCCACCTCTCTGATCCCGTCAGTTGCTCATTCTCCCCATTTGTTGTCTCCCATTATTCTCTGGACCCACTCTCATATCCCGGTCCACTCTAGGTCGACATGCCGGGTTTGGCTCACTTCTGTGAGCACTTGCTTTTTATGGTATGCAACCCTATTCTAGCCGTGGTGCGTCTCTTCTAAGTCCAGCCCAGGGTACCCAACAATTTCCCAAAGAGAACGAGTACTCTGAGGTATGTCGCTCTTTCCTCGTCCGTTGTCACACTTATCGAACCTCCCGCGTCTAGTATCTATCCAAGAATAGCGGTGGTTCGAACGCGTACACGTCATCATCGAACACCAACTATCACTTCCACGTGTCCCCAGCTGCCCTTTCAGGCGCCATCGAGAGGTTCGCTGGCTTCTTCCACAGCCCCCTCTTTGCGCCATCCTGTACAGCTCGGGAGCTCAATGCTGTCGACTCAGAACACAAGAAGAACCACCAGGCAGACGCTTGGCGAATATTCCAGCTCAACAAGTCTCTCACGAAGCACGGTCACCCTTGGAGCAAATTTGGTACTGGCAACCGCGACACACTCAGTGCAGCTGGAAGGGAGGCCAAGGCGATTAGGAAATTACTTCCTAATGGAAATACAAACGTAAATGGCTCTGCTCCACTGTCCCCGGTTTCGAGGGTGCCCTCGCCGGCTCCATCTTCTGGCTCGGCGTCAAGCGAGTCCGAGCCGGATGGAGGTACGGTGGGTCGTGAAACCCGCCGAAGGTTGGTCGAGTGGTGGAGTGATGAATACTGCGCAAGCCGGATGAATGTCTGTGTGATTGGTAGAGGTACGTCAGATCAATGTCTGATAACCTTTGTAGAGTTGACCTCGCTCAACAGAACCATTGGACGAGCTGTCTGACATAGTTTCTCGGTATTTTTCGCCCATCCTAAAGCACCGTCAAGACCCACTCCCGATGATTCATGATCATCCGTTCGGGCTGGATGAAATGGGTGTCAGTCCCTTGAGTGTAACATCGGATTTTTGATCAAACCATCCTTTTCTAGACCCTCGTGCGCGTTCAGACAATCATGTCTTTCCATGCGGTTGAGTTGTCTTTCCCTCTCGCCTGGCCACCATCACTCTGGAGGTACAAACCCGCTTATTTCCTCTCCCACTTTCTCGGACATGAAGGCCCCGGGTCTTTGCACTCTTATCTTAAAGGTAAAGGATGGATCACATTCTTGAATGCAGCTCCCCAGACCCTCGGACGTGGTTTTGCAATGTTCAAGGCAACAATACAGCTAACAACAGAAGGTTTTGGTATGTTCCCATTTGTCCCTGCAGCAGGCAATCGGTGCTCATGGGGCTCCATAGACAACTATCGTTCTGTTGTTCTTGCTACTTTCAATTATCTCTCACTCCTTCGATCTTCCGAGCTTCCTTCTTGGTACCAGTCCGAAGTGGCGACGATATCAAGAACACGATTCGAGTTCGCAGAAAAGCGCGCAGCCCAAGTATATGCGGTTTCCATTGCCGAAAGAATGTCATGGCCTTTCCCTACCGAGAACACCCTTTCTGCCCCTGTACTCATCTCTGAGTGGCAAGACGGGGCGGGTTTGCAGGAGGTACGGGACGCTCTAAAAAATATCCAGATAGACACGGGTCGTGTGGTGTTGATGGCCAGGAAAGAAGAACACGAGCGGGTTTCAGGAAAACTGCAGTGGCAGAACGAAAAATGGTATGGTACGGGTTACACAGTCGAGCGATGGGATAGCGAATTTTTGGCGCGGGTACGTAAGTTGACATTTTGATAGAGTGAGTTGACTAACATGTTCCACGACAGGCACAAGGTCCCAACGATATCCAAGAACTCCGTCTTCCCAACAGGAATGAATTCATACCAACTAACTTTGATGTTGAGAAACGGGAGGTCTCTGAGGCATGGCGTCATTCTATGCACAATGATTTCTTTCTGATATCGGATCGGTAGCCACAAAGGCGACCTCATCTCATCCATGAAACCGAGATATCACAAGTTTGGCACAAGAAAGATGACCAATTCTGGCTCCCGAAGGCGAGCGTGACGATTGAAGTCCGCAGGTAATGTCAATTTGCTTCAAACCATATCTAACAATTGTTCATTACCAAATCTCAGCCCTACTGCAAACGACACCCCGCGTGCTGCCGTGCTAACACGGTGAGAAGTGGCCTGTATATCCCTAGCATGTCGCCTAAATCTACATGTAGCCTCTTTTCAGATCTCGTGAACGATTCGCTTACAGAATACACGTACGATGCAGACTTGGCCGGCCTTGCGTACAATTTGGGTGCACACAATCTCGGATTCGCAATATCACTCAAAGGATACAACGATAAGTTGCCTGACCTCACCCGGCGGATCGTTGAGGCAGTCAGGAATTTGCAAGTACGACAAGACCGGCTGGAAGTCATGAAAGAGAAGGTAGATAAAACTTCCTTCGCTGTCATGCTTAACGGGCTAACATATCGGTTTCAGCTCAAGCGTCAGTGGGAAAACTTTTTCATGTCCCAAACCTACCAGCTCTCGGACTATTATGCGCGACATATCCTTACACACCGTGCATGGACGGTCGAGGAGCAGTTACAAGAAGTCTCTAGTGAGTTTGTTTCATCCTAACAGCGGAATCCGGACATAGAGGCTTGTGAACCGTTAGGTATTGGGGTGGGAGAAGTGGAGTCCCACATCACTCAACTCCTCGCAAACGTCAACATTCGGATGCTTGCGCTGGGCAACTTGTACAAGGATGTATGCATTTGTCCCGTGGCATCATTTCATCTCAATTAACGGAGCCCTAGCAAACCATCGCGTTGTCAAAGGATGTTGAGCACATACTTCGTTCGAAGCCGCTATCATCAACACCCACGGACCTTTCCCATATCCTCTCTGAAGGTATAACTTCCACTCATTCTTATGGGCGTGTTTGACATCAAGGTAGGATGCAACTACTCGTGGACTGTCCCCGTACCAAATCCAGATGAACTAAACTCGGCCTTGTCTTACTACCTTCACCTCGGCCAATTGACGGGCCCTCGGCAACGGGTAGTTGGTCTGCTTCTCATACAAATCATGTCGGAACCTGCATTCGACGTTCTCCGAACCAAGGAGCAGTTAGGATACATCGTTTCATGTTCACGATGGAATCTTCTTGGGGACTCGCAGTTTGGTCTTCGCATCCTTGTGCAGAGCGAGCGCGGATCTGGTTACCTTGAAGAACGTGTAGAGGCGTTCCTAGATACCATGGATGAAAAAATTCGGGAGATGGGCTCTGGAGCATTCGATGACTTTAAGAAGGGTCTCCAACAGAGATGGAAAGAACCTCCGAAGAACCTAGCGGAAGAGGCCTCACGATATTGGTCGCAGATTGATTCGGGATATCTTGACTTTCTGCGAGGTGAGTGTGAACACGCTTGTATACTACATACATGTAACGCCTGTATCCCCGATTACAGGTTGCGAGGATGCAAATCTGCTCGAGAAAGTGGAGAAACAAGAGGTTTTGGATCTATTCCGGGAGCGCGTCCATCCTCGATCGAAGAAGCGCGCCAAACTTTCGATCCACCTTCAGTCACGAAAGCCGCGGGCCGCTCGAGTCAGCACTGAGGCCATGAAAGCCTTCGAAACCCGCCTTCATGGAGCCAACATTACCGTCGACATTACGGTTGCTAGGGATGAATTTAACGGAGGGACCCCTGCTGCAACAGACTTCATCAACACATGGCAGGAAACTTTAACAGAAGATGGGATATCCGGTGCAAATGCTCAGTGCCTGATCGAGCAGATACCTGCACTGATAGAGCAATATCCTGCACCAAGTGAAGACTCTGATAGGCTCTCTGTCGGCGTGACGCACATTCAAGACCTAAAGTCTTTCAGAGCAGCATTACAAATCTCCGATCCACCTAGACCCCTTGTGAGATGGAATGATTTACCGATGTCTAACCTGTAGCCGACAGGGATGGGATCCACAATATTGCGTATTTGTTTTACATCGGAACGTAGAAAGACCAACACTGTACAAGTTGTATATGTTTGGATTAAAGTCTCACTGAATGCCATATGATGGCACGTTGGTCGTATCGATATCTCTAATTGTTCTGGTAAGATAGCCTGACCTGCCAACGTGCATCTAACCGACAAGATGAATGTTGACTTTGGTAACAGCTCTCCCAGCATGACCCAGTTCCGTTGCAACGTCTCAGTGCTTCGCAGGCTTCCAGTCACACAAGTCTCGGCATCTTCATTTTTGTAACGAACTGTGCATGCATTTAGCCCATGCCTTCCGAATTGATCCTCCACAGCCGCCTGGTCATCCAAGTCAGATTTTTGTGTAACTTCAGCCCGCACACATGCACTAAGTACAGAGGGTACATATCCGTGTGTCCTTCTCACCGTAGTCCCGCATCTAGAATGTTTGACACTCGATCCCAGCTTTTGCTACATGATAACGACTTAGTAAATGTTCGCTGACTCGGAGGGGCTAGATTTTGTCGCCGTGGCTATCAGGAGCTGATAATTATCTCCATCGCAAATTTTCCAACCGACAATACGTATTTAGATCCAGGTTTCTCATCATCTCGCCGACTTGAGAGGTTAATTTTGGTTCTCAAAGAAAACCGATCCCAGGGCTCAAACTCGGTGACTTGGCATCGCACGTCAATGAGCCCACACGATCGTGCCACCATGCACGAAGCCCAAATTGGCCTACTATTACGTCTCACTCTTTGTTGCTCGACGGCGTTCATGTCGACGATAATCTCCCGCCTCACGCATGGGAATGACTTAAACTGTCGCTTTGGGCTACGTCTGTTGCTGATATAGATACCGACATGTGATAACGCCAGCGATGACGGGGCAATATCATGTTGACGGTAAGTAGATTATATAGAGAGAGTGCTACTCTCACTAGCACTTCCCCTCTCCCATGTGGACGACACTGCCTCCGAATGAAATAAGTACAGGAAGCCATGTACTTTTCTGGAGGTCTGGCAAGCGAATACCCCTGAGTCTCTGTGAGTGCACGACAATTAGCCGGAATATTTCTGGAAATTTCCCTCAGCCCTGGTGATCGTGTCCGCCCATCCGCCTGGACTGCCACGATAAAAATGTACTTCGAAGAGAATGTTTCCCATTTCCGTATCGGGTCCACGAGCCCTACGTTCGACGGTCCAACCTGGCTGGGCGGACGGTACTATCGCGTAGGGCACCAAGGTATCTCGTTCAACATCTGATTTGTCGGGTTTGACAGGACAAGTTTTAGTTTTCCATATTCTCCATTCCACCTCCAGTCATGAAGAGTACGTGTACTAATGTTTGAACTTAGTCACTGGTGCACATTCAAGTCTAGTTGTCGTGACCACTTTACATGCCCTTTCTATCTCGGTAACGTGTTTCCGGTTGTGGTATCGAACACGAAAGCGTCAACTGTGGTGGGAGGACTGTTGGGCTGGAATAGCTTTGGTTGCGGAGACTGTCAGTCTGGTACGTTCGTTCCCGTACTTTACATTACCATGTGACTCATTGTTAGATATCTGTTTGGTTTATATCAAACCCTACTGGTACGTCATGAGGGGGAAGACTTGGCACAGCCAAATTTATGATGACATTGGGTGATTGATAGGGCGCACAATCGCGTGCTGGAATTTGATGGTCGCATTCACGATTTGTTTGTGGTGTGTAGATCATCCTCTTTCGCCGGTTAACCCACGTGGACATAACCTTCAGGTCGGCGCGATTAAGTATCGTGTGTTCCATCGTCCGTATTTCGCCCGAAGGCTGGAAGATGCGGAAAATGGCGATCACCTCGGCCGCGCTGTTTCTCGTCATGTTCCTGTCATTGCTCTTTCAGAAGATATACTGTTGTGCACGCGATACATGGTGGTATACTCTTGAGCCGATTACTTGTCCCCTGGGAACTGTTGTCATTGCCTTGCAATTATCCAGTAAGCATTCAGCGCAACATGCACAAAACTCGAAACAGGTCTAACTCCAGCCCTGTAGCTGATGTAATTTCCGATATCCTTCTTGTGATATTGCCCATACAGCTTGTGCGAGAGAGAAGCGTACCTCGGGATCAGCGCATCATATTAATGTCTGTGTTCTCAAGCAGCATTCTGATCTCCCTAATCAGTGTCGTACACTTTGTCTTCATGATCGAACCTGGCATATACGTCCAGACGATCACAGCACAACTCGAGGTATATCATACTAATCTTCTACGGACCGTTCGCTCAGTACAAGCGCTAGATTGCCTTATCAGTTATTGTTTGCGACTTGTTGGTCGTTGTCGCTTGGATTTACAGGCTCTTAAAGCGGAAGAAATTAGGTTTCACTCAGGAGCCCACGACCATCGTGTCGGGTACTGCATATTTCACGACTGTACTCGATATGGCTGGGTTGGAACATCCGGGACAATGGTCATTTGCAGAGGGGGGGCGTACATCCATTCCCCAGGACGCTATTGAGGGCCAGAAGCTTCACTGCGCGCCGGAAATAGAACAGTCTTAGTTGCAGCGATGATTCGTGTAATGATCTGTAACGTGTATCACTTCAGTGTAAGGATATCTACCAGTGACTGCGGCGTGCAAGCAAGGTGGCTCGGGATTGGGCGGCACCGTACTACGATTGTCATCGGCAACCGTGACCTTCCTTGAACAACACCACGAGACTCTCCTCCCGTCCATGCCAGTCGGAACCCAGGGGGTTAGAATGTCAGATAGTTTATGCAATAACAGTTCATGTGCGCGAACTACAATCATCTAAATGGCGGGGGACACCACGCGTCTAACCACCATTGACTCGCCCGTACGTACCAGGCATGGCCGTACATAACAACGCCTTCGACTCGTTACTCCGAGTCCGTAGGACACCCGAGATTACTGTGAAGCTCCTGGGCCGAGTTAAACACGATCTGTTCTGCAGAGTCGCAGGGCCGGAAGACAACTAAAATGTTAGTTCGGACGCGGGACGAGCTGGGGCTGGGTTCAAGTAACAGAAGACACTGGAACCCAGTCTAGAGTTTGTGTATAAGAGATAAATGATTATCACGATTTGTTTCCTACCGTGGAGAAGACAACTACATCCATGCCTTTCAACAAATAAGTGAGTGACGAGAGAAAGCTATTGGTTTGAAAAGAAATCGACCGTACGAGAATGATGTGAGACCAGGGAATGAGTGCAAAGAACGACAAGACAAAACAACTGGACATGCGATGGCTACATTACACGCTGAATGTGGGGTGTGGTATTACTTCTTCCTGGCGTTGGCCCTGGCGACGGCCGGTTGGGGATGTGCGGGTGGCACGTAATTTTTCGGGCGACGGAAAAGGAGAACGTGGGGTTCTGGAGCTGTAACTCTAGATGAGAATCCTTGAAGCGAAAGAGAGGTCGGGTCAAACCGTGAACTTCATAATGTTGCCACCCAAGGCTTTGAGTGATACCAATCCCCCGCCACTCTGCTTCTGTGAGGAGCCGAAGAGTACCTTCCTTCTCGTCGAAGAGCTCCTTTGGGATCAGCTTCAAAAGAGGTTTTGGTAATATGACGTGGCGGTATTCATAGTGATCATCCGAGTATCTGTCGGAATAGTGTATTCTGAGAATGGGGTATGGTCACTACTCTGGTCTGGAATAATCGGGAAAAGGCCTACTTCTCGATGTACTCCTCGAGCTTGTTGTTAACCGTGCGATCTGCCATCTTTGCGGAGAGCGGATATTTGCGAGTAGAAGAGATGCTGGATCTTCGGCTGGAACCTTGGTGGCCCTTGGGGCAATGACGTGACTGCGCGTCTGTGACAGTTGTCACGTTGCCCCCAAACGTCCAGGGGCATCGCGGGTGATCCTGACGCGTTTTGTCCTCAACCCTCGTGGATTACAACAATCGGACCCGTGGAAACCGGATCCTAATGCAGAACAACGATATCATGTCTCATGGAAATGAACTCATTGTAGAACGATTTCCATCTTCAACCCCGGATTCGTCGGGTGCTTTGTACATGCACCACCAACTCCCTAATTTTTGGAACAATACTGGTGAGTGTATGCGCCTTATATATATTGTATCTTATCATATACTCCTGCAGACACGTCCCCGTCCCCGTCCCCGCCAGCATCACAGAGAGCGGGTTACGCACGCTGTCTGTTACCTTCGATGGGACACTATAGTGATAGATGTGATGTACAGTTTGTGTGCTCTCCCAGCCGATCACTTAGTCGCTCCCCATCGTACGATGGGCAAGGTAAGTCCCTGCCGGGCTTAAATATTCACTGTCTCCGACCTTTCGGCCCAGTGGGGTATTCTGGCAACAATGTGCATTCGGATCATCATCACCCGATCAACTCGGATCAGTACTCTCCCTGGGTTCCTCGTCCAGCAAGCCCAGATAAGCGTAGTTCCAAGTACCATGTTCCCCTCCGCAACGAAAGTGGTACACGGAATGGATATGGATGGAAACTACGTCCCGTTTCTGATCTGCGTACGTCAACGAGGTTTTTTCTTCCATTTCTTATAATTGTCGATCCCAGCCGACATGTTCCGTGGGATATTCAAATTCGGGGTATTCAATGCGATACAATCAGCATGTTTTGATCAGGTTTCGAATTTGGTTAATGTGCGATATGTGATATCCTTACTTTCTGCAGGTCCTGCGTTCAGAAGAAAATTTGGTAATTATACCCGTATATGATTTGCTCTTTGTCGTCGAAACGTTTCAGGTCATCAGCGGTAGGTTTCGTGATTTGTGCGTTTCGTGTGATCCTACGACTTTTCGTTAGCACCTACTGGGAGTGGAAAGACGGTTCTTTTCGAGCTGGCCATGATTCGAATGCTGGCAAAAACCGCGAATGATGCAAGATCTGCCAAGTGTGTCTATGTTGCGCCAACGAAGGTCAGGTTTTCTTCCTCGACTTCAATCTCAGCTCATGGAAGACTTCAGGCTTTATGTTCCGAGAAGCATAACGAATGGATTGCGAAGTTCGGGGGACTTGGTGTCAAGTGTGCGCGCCTTGCAACGTCATGCGCTAATCCAGTGATTGACTTCTATTCGTAGGTTGTGAATTGACTGGTGATACTGTTTCGCTGGGGGGAGGTGTTTGGGGTGATGCGAAAAGTTCACATATAATGTATGCACTAGGAATGTCTCATGCTAATGAATTGATTGGCCCATCGCCTTCACAGCGTAACAACAGTGAGTGTCATGCCGAATCTATTTCTAGATGTCAGTTTACGTTTATCATTGCAGGCTGAAAAGTGGGATAGTTTAACGCGCAGCTGGTGCGTTTCCCTGCTTTTGGAGCAAGTTTTTTGATGACCATTGGCTTAGGGCTGACCATACTGGAATACTATCCCAGATCAAGTTATTCCTCGTGGACGAAGTAGGTCAATTATGCTACACTAACGCAAATGGATTGCCATGTCGTATTCAGGTTCACGTTCTGAGCGAATCACGAGGGAGTACTCTGGAGGTCATAATTTCCCGCATGAGAGCACGTGGTCCCAGTATCCGATTCCTTCTTATCTCGGCTACCGTTCCAAATGTGGAAGATGTTGCGAGTTGGATTGGGAGCGGGGGTGGCAGTGGCCAACCCGCTACAACCTACCAGGTCGATCAACCTTTCTGTGGTTTTAGTTTTCTCACAATTCTTTGCAGTTCGGTGAAGAGTTCCGGCCCTGTAAACTTAGGAAATTCGTTTACGGTGTAGCAAAACCGAAAGGCCAGAATGATTTTGCATATGCCCGTACCCTCGACTTGCGCCTGTTCTCTGTGATACAACAGCATTCATCCAACAAGCCGATTCTTATTTTCTGTCCCACACGGAAAGGTGTGCAAGTGAAGATGACTTCTGACGTGGATAGATTTACTAACTTGATGCTACAGGGACGCTGGATACAGCCAAACAGTTGGTAAAAGATTATGAACAGGCCATAAAGAGGAAACAAAATCTACCGTGGTCACCTCCGATGCGGTATGCTTTTATCCAGTCCCGTCGTTTCTCTGCTCATATTCCTTCAGCATTGATCAGAGATTTCATGACAAGGACTTGGTTGGTGCGTTTGCGTAGCTGGTGGATTGTCTGGCGAAAGCTGAATCCGTCCCGATAGCTCTTGCATCTGTAGGAGTCGCTGTTCACCACGCCGGCTTGAATATGGACGATAGGAAGGCAGTGGAGGAGCTATATTTGCGGAAAGCTCTACGCGTCTTGGTTGCTACATCTGTAAGGATTTTCCCATCCACGCCTACTGCTCTCACTGTCCCTAGACACTTGCCGTCGGTGTCAATTTACGTAAGTTTGTCACTACCAGCAGTGGTCGACGCCTCACCATCACCAAGCCGCCCAAATGGTTGTTATTAAGGGTGTCAAATTGTACCAAAATGGAGAAATGAGAGAATACTCGGATCTTGATATCATGCAGATGATGGGTCGGGCGGTAAGTTACCCATCTCGATCATGTCGCCAAACTCAAATCTTGTCAATGTAGGGGCGACCTCAATTTGGCGAGTAGTTTTTCTGTCTGCATGTGTCCGCTGACGGGGACATCTTAGACAACGAAGGAACTGCCATAATCCTGTGCGAACCTGAACTGGAACACAAATATCGCACACTCACACAGGGAAATACCGCTCTGGAGAGCAGCCTTCATCAAAACCTCGCAGAACACCTAAATTCAGAAATCCGGATGCGAACTATATCAACCGTCGAGAATGCAAAGGATTGGCTTCGGCATTCTTTTCTCTTTCGTCGTATCCAAAAAAATCCCCGTCAGTACGATATCGGCAAAAATGAAAACCAGACCTGGGAAGAGAAAGTTGATGAGATAGTCGTGCAAAGCATACTTAGTTTACGTGACACACAATTGATTGCATACGACGAGGATGATGGAAGACTTTCCTCAACAGAGTACGGAGATGTCATGAGCAAGGTAAGAGAGCTCATAAATTGTGATTCTTCGTAATAACGTTCCTAGTTTTACATTCGGCAGACGACTGTATGTGCTTTCGTCCGATCCATTCTCAGTCATTTGCCTCATTTTGGTGGAAGATGCGAGCAATACTCGATTTGCCTCATTCAACCACCATACGCGAAATTGTGAGAGGACACAAAGCGGACTGATTCAATTTCTGAAAACACACAGCTCGAACTAGTTTCCGTCGCCGAGGAGTGAGTAGCATGTCCCCGATTCTTCTAGGCTGATTCTTTTCGTAGGGTTTCGGACCTGAGGCTGCGAACTGGGGAGAAACCAGTCTGTACCAATCATATTTGTCCGTCACCATACAGTACACTCAAGTAATTTCAGATGTATGAGAAGATTCGCTGTCATAGCGATATTCGATTTCCTCCGAGGAAGGTAGCCAGTACTAGTGACAAGACATTTTTATTGATCCAGGTGAGAACCTTGCTTTTGAAGTTGGCCCAATATTTATACAACATCGCAGGCAATCCTCGCCGGCCTCCCGCTCAACAGTACTGAATTTAAACCCGCAGAAGGCCAGCCATACCTGGAAGCCATCACCATATTCCGCCACGCAGTACGCATTGTAACAGGTGAGTAATCACGCCATACGAAGTCATTACTCATTGCGTTTCAGCCGTAGCAGAGATCGCTATTATCAATAAGAGTGGAACACAGCTCAAACACGCACTCGAACTGTAAGCGCTGCGTAAACCTTTGGAAAATGTCACAATTCTCATGGTTGGTTCACAGAGTACGTTGTTTCAACGCAAAGACGTGGGAAGACAGGCCACTGGTCCTGAGACAGATCGAGCACGTTGGCGAAAAATCGTAGGTAGTGCGCAGACCCAAGCTAACTATATTTTAACTCAGTGACAGAGTTAAGGTAGAAACCGAGTGGTTTGTCGCTCATTGGAAACTAACTCCACAAGGTGCTGGCTGAAAACGGGGTCAACTCAATACAAAAACTGCTGCAAACATCCCCGCTCCGTATTGAGGAGGTGATGTCCCTTTTCTGTCGCCGCCTATTATCACTGACAAGTCCTAGCTCCTCAACCGCCGCCCTCCGTTTGGCTTCGAGGTTCTGGCTGCTGCAAACGAACTTCCGAGGTACCGTCTGGATATCAAGGAGCTAAGGTCTATCCACAGTAATGGAACCTCGCCCGTGGAAGTGGAGTTCCTTGTTCAGTGTGGTCTCACTTTCAACGACTCGGCGCCTCAAAGAGTCAAAAGGCCAAAGTGGGGTAAAACTGAGATGACGACTCTTCTAGCAGTGACGTCCGATCTCGTCTTTATTGACTTCCGACGTATCGCGTAAGAAGCCCGCCCGATCTCTCTCGGCCAGGTACTGATCCCGTCTCTCCACACAAGCACAAAGGCACTTAAAGAGACGAAAGAATTCATCCTTACAGCACAACTCACGAAACCAAGCCAATCCATTAGCGTGTACATCGCTTCTGTATCTGACTTTCCCCCTTTCCCCGAAACCCAACCAACCAACGAACATATAGGAAAAATTTGCTGGCGTCACCGTTACTCAGGCGTTGGTTCCAAGTGTCCCACCAGACAAGTATCCAACATTGGAAACCCGTCCATTAGCATCAATTGTACGTTCTTTATTATATTCGTACGTTATCAAGACAATCATATAATCAAGGAAATGGACTTGCAAGGACTTGAGGAGATCCCTGACTTCTGGGATGTCGACCTGGATGATGTTGATGAGATCCTAGGGTCCCAAGTGCTGGATTATGCGAAACGCCGTGGTAAGTTTGCAACCGAAAATAGAGCTCCGTTGATCTGTACCCCTTCTATGTAGATGATAGTGCATCTGTTGTGCCACAAAATCAGTTGGATCCCCCTAACAAGCAGCAGGCAGAAGGGGACCCAAGAAAACGTCCGGATGGGAAATACGAGTGACGTCGCTTTCCTTTAATTTAGTACGGTCTGATTATATCTTTCATCAGGTGCAATCATGCTTGCAGGGACAAGCTCAGGTGTCGTCATTACTGGTGCGTTGCCACTGAATTTTTAGATTACTAAATTCCGTTCCAGCTGCCAGGAGGGGTTACCTGAGCCCCCGCGTAGGACGAAGAAAAGACAACGAATAAATGCACCAGGTTTCGACGTAGGATCCGTTCCTCCGATCCGAAAAGTCAGCACAACCAACCCACTGCAAGACGTACAGGCTCAATCGGCTCGAACCGGGCAGGCTGGCCAAACCAAACCTGTCAAACGGTGTCCCATCCCCCAGCAACCTGGCACGACGCGTGAGAATGAGAAGATCGGACCGAACTTGATGTTGTTCAGCCATTTTAAAGAGTCAAGGAATAACAAACTGGTGCCAAACTTCGACCTACAGTTGATGACGTTGAAACGCCCTCGGTCGTCTATCCCGAGCGAACCATCGTTAACAGATGAGTGCGACGACGAGTTGCCATTGATCTCTGAGGTTCGGGAACGAGACAGCACCAAATCCAAGGGATGCGCAGTCCCCCCACTGAAACGGAGCAAAACGAACGTCGCCGCACACCCGTTGAGGTCATCTCCGTCGCACAAAAAGGTATATTGCATCTCGTCTATTTCTCCACGCTGAGGGATGTCAGGCCATTTCGCGTGGCAATCATCGGTCCTCTGCCGAGTCTTCTAGGAAACGATTATTCCTCCCTAGCTCCAACGACGAAGACAAGGGGGATCGTTGCGATACCGAACCCGCAAACGGGAATCCAGTTTCTTGCCCTGAAAAAAGTTGCCCCGACACCGTTCCTGATCCTTCTGTTGGTCAACTCCCTTCGGTCGACCGGAATGCTGTCCGATCAACCTCTGGCCAATGGCCCCGAGACGGGGAAAGCCTGCTTGCCGGTGGTCCCGCAATAACTCCACGTAGAAACGCTCGAGGGTGTACCCCACCCACAAGAAACGACCCTTGCACAATCTCTCCTTCAAGGATCACGGGCTTCATACGACGCTGCCAGCCGGATGCCCAGGACCATTCGGCCGTCAGCGACTCAGCAATTAATCCGTATAGCCTCGCTTCTTACGACAGAGAAAATTCTGACACCAACGACATTGATTCGCAAACTCCTCCCAAACTTAATGCTTCGAACGACGCTCTGGACGATCCCCTTGCAGAATTTGAGCGTTGGCTTGCGAGTGGGGCCGTGGAGATAATTCCAAACTAAAGTTATTACACCTTTTTCCTTGTGGCCAATGGGCGCGAACCTGCAGAAAGCTAGACAATCCTGTGCCTCCTTCTCGCCAATGTTCCATGTTCATTGCAAAGTGTTCCCATCCGAGTCTGACATCTTCAACATTGTCTTCGACTGACTCACTTGAGGGGCTCTTCGAACTCAAATTTAAGGAAGAGGCTTTCGTTAAGTCCCAGAATGAGACCCAACGACCCTGGAGGCTCCAATAACTGCTGGTGCAAGGAGACCTGATCTGGATCGAGGTGGCTCTCATTCACTTGTATCGCGGTCGTAACTTGTAACTTATAACCGGTACCGCTTGCTCTGTGCCAGAAAGTCAGACGGACATCAGAACAGGTTGTCTTGGCTACTGAGATGTGGGAGTATTGCTGAAACTCAGGGGGGCGGATACCTACGCGGCTTAGTTGTGCTTGCAACCAAGTCGGATGTTCGAGCGGTAAATACTTGAATACCAGGTCGAACAGCATCGGATATTTAGCAACCATATGGCTCCAGAAATGAGTTACGTCAAACTTTGAAGTAAGCGATGTGGTAGGTATTGCCGTTGGAGCGATGGGATATAATTTGAGCTTTCGGTCAGTGATAATCGAGAGGATAAAATTGTTGCAGTGGTGATAAGCTAAGTAGTATGGTATGACCGATTGCAGTGTTGATCTATAGTGTTGGTCAGTAATACGCCATCCTTGGCTTCAGTTGTTAACCCCCGACTCCTCATCTTCAGCTCTTTGGTTATCAAATACCTGGAGTACTCCCCTGAAACTCTCATCCCAACCGACGCCACTACCTGGTCTGACAATCTTCCAGGCTTCTTCTTCACCCCTCCACCTTAGCTCTTTACTCAGGCGCTCCGCTCTGAGCTCGACCTCGCTTGGTGGTGGATTTTTCCCCTCTTCCTTGGTAGTCTCGCGCTCACCACGCGCGAGCTGGCGTGCAGTGGCTAAACGCTCAGGAAGGGCCTTGTAATACGACTTGCGGGAGGAAGCCACACTAGAGAAAGGGGAATGCGGCACAAGAACAGACTCTGTAGATAAACCAAAGTCAAGATCGCCCCCTTGTGGTCGACCCTGAGCGATGTTTGATTGTTCGCCTTCCTCACTGTGTGCTTCCTGACCTTCACTATGTTGGGCATCGCAAGCGGGATCGAGCGTTAAGCCCGGACCTTGGAATTCTCGTGTTTTGTTGGTGACTAGACAGTAGGCAGCCTCGCAACCCAATCGGGTTTTGTAACGCTCATTGAAGTAACCCCAGATCATGTGGGGAATGAAACGAAAGCCGACATAATTGACGCTCGGAACGAGGAGGAACGGAGGCTGGGGGGGAATGGTTACAGGAGGCTTGGCGTCCATGGGTGATGAAGTTGATGTGGTGGGGATTTCATGCTTGGAAGAACTAGGTAACTTGAGAGGAGAGAATACATTAGTGTTTCTGGAGGGGGGAAGACGGGACATAGTTGGAATTGGTTCTGCATTTACGTCATCCACAATCCCAACAGGGGAGTTGTTGAATTCGACGGTTTCGTCGAAGATACCGTCCGACGCTAATTCCTGCGCCAGCTTCTCCTCTCTGTCTATGAGGTCTAGTCCCCCACTCCAGCCTCGTTTGAGCCCCGCCATGTACTCTTTGAAAGTGTGTCTTCCTATAAGGATAATACCCCCTGCCAGTTCTTGAGCGTGTTTTTGTTCTCGAGTGAGCTGGCTAAGGGGTGAAAGTGGGACCGGGATGGGTTGGTCAATCCCCATCGCGAGACGGCGTTCTTTGATGACAGTGGAAGCGACGCGTTCCGTGAGGTCACCCGAATGACGGGTTGCGACGACATCGTAGTCAACGGCAGCTGCGACTAATATAGGCTGTGAAGCATGAGGTGCAATATTCTGTATCGGAAAACTTGGACACACCTTGATATACTTCTTGAAGAACCTGACAGCGCGATGATGGTCCTCGTCTCCGGGCCACTTGGCGCCATACACAACCACCTTGCGGGGAAGATCAGTGCTTTTCATCGGCTCGTCAGCGAGATGTTTGACACGGTCGATGTATGACTGGCGTATAGCGCGAGCCTGGTGACGGTCATATGCATAGTAGGAGATGAGCGAAGACGTTAAGGTAATGAATATACACCAGTTTCTCGATGGAAGACGAGGCCGCGCAGACAGCCAGCTTGGTGGTATGCCCGTGTATTCGAGGGCAGCACGAACACCAGACATGATTAGTACAAACCAATCGGAATTCGGAAATAATATTTTAACACAGCCACATGATAAATAAATGTACATAACATCTAATTCGAGCAACGTCAAAGCATTCTCGTCGTTTGTCATACAAACTAGATGGCTGCCCTCGCCGCGTGCGTGGTTTCATCCCGTCCTACTCACAATATAACCTCGTCTTCCAGTGTACTACCACAACCGATCCACGTCTCAGTTGCCCCGGACGACCAGGGTCAAGCATTTGCAACCCCTGCTCAGGCCATTTCCGTCAGAGCTGCAATTCCACCTTATGGGAAGCGCAGCGGATGGAAGCCAACATCTCCAGAGGATTTTGGTATGTCCAATTGACACCTCGCGAATGTTTACCTCTACTCAACTGCCATAGGTGATGGTGGTGCCTACCCCGAGTGTCACATCGCACAGTATCCTCTCAACCTCGGGAAGAAAAAGGTTCGTCGAGTATCCCTATCCATGGACATACCCATTCACCCAACCCCTAGACGCAAGCAGGAAACACCCTTGCCCTCCAAGTCGACTCCGAGGGTAACGTCAGATACGATGCCATCGCACATCAAGGCCAAAGAGCCGGCAAGATCGTTCAGTCTCAATTCAAGGACCTTGTCCCTTTTTCACACCGGAAAGACATCACCGACGATCAACGTTCCATGGAGCGACCGTCCGAAGACGAGGTCCAGGCCACTGCAGAGCGCACCAGGCAAGCTCTCGAAAAACTGGTCACCGGCAAGATTAAAGCTGCCCAGCCCAAGAACGTGCCTGATGCAGTCGGTAAGACGACGTACGTTCGCTATACACCTGGTCAACAGCAAGGCGGAGATGGGGCACTGAAGCAAAGAATCATAAAGATGTCTGAAGTCGTTGAGGATCCATTGGAGCCCCCCCGTTTCAAGCACAAAAAGATCCCTCGTGGGCCACCAAGCCCCCCTCCCCCTGTCTTGCGGAGCCCACCACGGAAAGCGACCGCCGCTGAGCAGAAAGAATGGATGATCCCTCCGTGCATATCAAATTGGAAAAATAACAAAGGTTTCACTATTCCACTCGACAAACGTTTGGCTGCCGATGGGCGTGGTCTTCAGGATGTAAGTCCTTCTCGCATATTCTCCATCCACTGTATTCCTCATTACTTTTCTAGGTATCGATAAACGACAACTTTGCCAAGTTCTCCGAAGCCTTGTTCATTGCAGACAGGCATGCCCGCGAGGAAGTCCGGCAACGGGCACTCATGCAACAAAAGCTGGCACAGAAAGAAAAAGAAGCTAAAGAAGAGAACCTCCGTCTTCTTGCACAACGAGCACGCGAGGAACGTAGTGGGACTGCTCCGTCGGCGGCCTCACGGCCCACTACGGAATTGCGTGCTGCCGTTACGTCTGCACTGGGGGGCTATGGGAGCGAGTCAGAGGCCGGGTCGTCGGCTATTAACTCTGAAGACGAGGAGGACGAGGAAGCTGCCAAAATTAGGGATGCCATGCGCGCGGAGAAGCGCCGCGAACGGGAGCGGGAAATGCGCATGTCAAACATGGGCACAGAACAACGCGCCAAGATGCTTGCACGGCAGCAGAACCGTGACATCTCGGAGAAAATTGCACTCGGCCTAGCGAAGCCAACACTGTCAAAGGAGAGTATGTTGGACTCGAGACTTTTCAACAGGGAGCAGCTCAGCGGCACGTTTGGGGATGACGAGAGCTACGCGTTATATGATCGACCGCTATTCCACGGTTCGACCGCTGCTGCTGCGATCTACAAGGCACGTGGGAACATTGCTCCAGAAGGGAGCAGCGAGGAGGCATTTGGGGGTGGAACAGAAGATGGGATTGGAAATGCCCTCTCCAACGATCGTTTCGGGCTGGGCCAACCCCGCGTGGGCTTCGAAGGGGCAAACGAGCAGGAAGTGAGGGAGGGGCCTGTGCAGTTTGAGAAGGACTCGGGGGACGTGTTCGGTCTAGACAAGTTCCTGGACGAGGCCAAGGGCGGTCGGAAACGAGGATTGGACACAGAGGTAGGGGGGTCGAGGAAAAGGGCACAGCTAGAGAAGGCAGGGGACACGTAGCGTTGTGCGATCGTCTCATTGTCTTATTATTGTTTGTTCTGTCGCTCACTTTTAATTGTCTGTACACCAAGTAATTGAATTTGTTGGGTTGATACCAAGTTTGACTGCGTTGGCATGGCAGCGTTTCATCCTTGTCCTACTCCCACCGATGCCCGCCGTCTCATATTCTACACGTCCACCGACTCTTCACGCTCCCTAGACCACACCACACCACCATCATCGCCGTCCCAAAAGGCTTGTAAAATCCCCCCCACACCTTCCTAATTGTACTTTCCTTTAGAATGCACGCCGGAGTGCAACACCTGCCCGCTGAGCGGG
>JBBPJV010000514.1:0-20553 GCA_038088915.1 Sutorius aff. eximius
GTGAGCATTGTTTTGTTCCGAGTGTCTCGGCTCGAAACTAAACCTTCGCTTGACTAGCTCCTTAGTAATTTAAGCACATTCTCTGTCGGGGCAGATGCCGCACTAGAGGTCCGTTGGCCAACACACTACCATGTGGCTCAGTTACTCAGTTCCGGGTTTCAGAATGAAACAATCGAGACCATCACCGAGCAATTCCTCCCGCGAAAACAGGATGCTATGTTTGGCGACCAATTCATATTCCAGACGACCTCGCTGCGGCAGCGTATCAGTGCAAAGCTAATGCTCCTTGCTCCACTGCCATGCGATGCGCCACCCTTTGCAAAATCAGTGATCTATTTGTCTAGTTTGTCCGGGCTAATCGGTGCCTCTTTGGTGAGTTGACCACATCCACCATTCCCTCTGGGACCGATCAGTGGTTGGGGTTTGATTTGGCATTGGTTTGCCTCCCAAGCATCGGCTCCCCGGCGCTGAGAATCATTTCTTTCGGCTATACATTTTTGCACGTGGAGCAGGCGTGAAAGTGACGTTGCCGTCACTGTTTCGAGGCGTTGTCAACGTCAAGAACCACGACGGGTCCTGCCACAAGGGGCAGGCCCGATACTGTCGCGCGTTTCGCGACCGCATGCGCCGTGGGCTCATAAGAGCGGAATCCTATGTAGCGGAGGATGACGATGAAGTTTACATCCACACGGGAGGCGACATAGAACTACATCTGATGCCGTTGTCGGGTAATCTGAAGGAGGGTGGTGAGAACATTGGCGCACGCGTGGGTCGCCATGTGCGCCAGATCTTCGGTTCAGCGTAGTTGGAATTCCTAGACGTGGCGCTGGCTCGCTTACTGTCATCTGTCCTACTATTGTACTGATCTCGTTGCAATCTTTTTCGATCCTGTAACGCCTGACAGTTCCAAGTTGAGTTTGTTATTTTGAGGCAGAGCATCAGTAGGTACACGGTTCATCGGCATGCAACTGAGCTATTGTCTAAGTCGGTCAAGACTGAGAATTGACCGGAAGGGGGCACAACGACTAAAATAGCGCAAGGCGTGTTCTTTTAGCTCCGTAATGAAACAAACGAAGCTGCCTGCTTCTATTTTGCGGAGCGCTCTAGTTGCCGACCTCCTTTTGTTTCTGGGACCGCATGGCGGATACAACACCTGCCTTTTTCGGTACAAGGGGAGGGGACGGCTGACTGCCCAAAGGGCCGCTTATGCCGAACACATATAATCCCATGCTCGTTCTGTTTCAGCACGTTCTCGAAGCGATACATTACGCATTCTTGTTTCTCTTCGCGCCTTCCTCCCCTGTTTTCCTGCTTTTCGGAGAGAGCCATGACAAGCTGTTGCTCGTCAACGGAGGTGAGCTTTGCATCGTGCTAATCCCTCGAACATCCCAGTTCTAAAGTGATCTGCAGAGCACATCCTCAAGTGGAAAATCTGGCATGCTAGTACGTACCTTTGGGACTGGTGTGCTTTACCTATTAATCATAAACTCACAGGGTGGGGCACCGTGTGGCACGCACAAAATCCACTACCATGCATCCAGGGATTGGGATTTCATCCTCGAGACGCAAGAAACTATAGACGTATCTCTCGTTATACCACATTACCGCGCGAGGCAACAGCCAGTGGACCACCGACTGAACATGTTCATCGCTGCTTCCGCTTCACCCGTAAAGCTGAAAGTTGTGAGTCCTCCAACTTCACTCTAGCAGGCGGGAACCTAAAGTTGGGACGACCAGTGTCGACCCGTTCCTCGCTGCAAATTCTACCTGGAAGTTAGGGCGGATACGTCCGACGTTACCGTCTGGGTCCCCTCTGACTTCAGAGGCCACATCCAACATTCTGGCCAGGCGTCATATTCTGCTGGTTTCGTAAACCGCATCATGGGAAACGTTCACTTCAACGAAGACATCCGCGACGACTGGAGTACCGATGAGGTCGTCGTCCAGACTGCGGGAGCCGTCACTTTTCGCATGTGGGATGTTCATGCGAACGCACCCGAGAACTCCCGAAAGGAGACCCTGAAACGCATGTTTGGCGGGTCGAAAAAATCTGAGGGAACCCGTCGCGGCATCAACTGGGATTTCTTGCTCGATGACTAGATCTAGGGTGTCTTTTCATTTTCTTCTGCCTTTTCGTTCGGCGCACGCTCGTTTTCCCAAAGTTCCTTCTTCAGAGCAGCGACAGGCTACTCGCCACAGGATAACTATTTATTATCCGACCATTGCATCACTGATCAGTCTCAGCATGTAGCCAACCTGAACATGTAGCCATCCGTAGCTCACACTTACCCTATATTGTAGCTTTTTTTTCTTCCCACCACCACTGTAGCCCTAGCCATGCATTCGACCGAAGAAATCCCACGTTGTCCACCAGCGTTGGCTGCAATATGTAAGATTGTGAGTAAGGTTGTGGCTGGTGGTTGAGAGTGCCAACGCCACGACAAATGGTGACAAAACGTATTACGCCATTGGCACCATACAGCTTCGATACACACAACAGTAAGCTTTCTATTGCGTCGCCTCGTGAATTCAGAGGGACATTATGGGAAGTGGGGAAGGGAAGCGGGGGAGACCTCGTGAGCGGACTTCAAGCGGTCCATGATAAACGAACCGTTTCCACATCTTTTGAACCCAGTCGCGCAGCCTAGCTGAGCTACCCTGATCCGCTTATGTCGCTGCGGTGTCGTGATGACGGGACAAGCTGGAGAGCTAGTCGTGAGAACGGCGTAACAGGAGACACTATAACTAATGGTATGTAGATGGCAGGCCATGCTATCATAGGGTTGCAGTCCTGTGCTTCAAAGCCTCGACGCGAAGAGAAACGTTCTGAGGGATGGAAAACGTCTCTTCGCGGCCCGATACATCGCATGTGTACATATGCGACCACCTGAGTAGCGAACTGAATTTCCGTTCAAATCCAGGCCTGGGGAACTCGTGAGACAGTCAGGCTCCTCCAAGTCTCTGAGAAAAGATCGCTAGAGGGTCTAACTGAGGCGGAAGTTTCCGCTGGAATATCTCAGCTGGGATAACAGTGCACCTCGGCCCGCGGTTTCACCCATGTCTGCGAACAATAGCAATTCACGAGTATTTGCATCGAGCCGTCTCAACAGAGGTGCAGCCGTGGTGGGGGAGTGTGCACGGTCTATGGTCCGATAAACAAGTGTTCCGTTTCCAAAACACTAATTGGTGCAAAATCATGGTTGGTCGATGGCACTGCGAGTAGCCAGTCGCCGGGGGAACTTGACGAGAAATCCGTTATGATGGATGGCCACTGTCTACGCCTCAACTACAAGCTCCGTGAGGAACGTGCCAGGATGCGGGCGGTAGGTTATGTAATATGAAACTATCCATGGTACAAGCCACGGCCATCGCTGCCATTAATATTGGCAGGGTGAAACATCACTCAGGCCACATGACTCTTGTGATCTTTGGATAGCACGGTCCCACGATAGTAGCGCTCGTTTGGCAGCATTGAAATTGAGATCGAACTTGGGGGGATGTTACTTGCCAAACCACCCACTCGCGGACCGCGCGGTGCCATTTACACAGCGACTGTTGATCACCTCCAGTTGTGACCTAATAATCCTATGGGCGAGCTTGTATCCCCCTCTCTTCTGAGGCACCTCAAGAGTAAGTGAGAGTATTCTAAATCACTCCCACACACCAAACTTATCAAGCGACTGTAGTCTTCACAAGCACTCTAACCGCCATGACCCTCGCGTTGACCGTTTATAGAGTGATTTATCGTTGTGCGATACGCAGGTTATGGTGGGAGGATGTATATCTATTTGCTGCATGGATCGGGAGCGTCGTTTGTGTGGCTACCTCTTGGTTGCATTTTGAACTGGGTAAGATCATCCGCGTCTTTCCGCTGGTCATCCATCCGACATGCCCAGCCGGTCAGCCTGCCGCGATCTCGTTCTGGATATACACACTCACATGTCTTGCTGTGGTTTGGTCCGTTGTCCACTTCATTGCTCCTGAAGCTCTACTCAACACCTCTGCAGGTCAGCGAGACTCAGCATTCTAATGTCGATCGTGCGCATCACGTCACCTTCGCATAATTTTCGTCGAGTTACGACTTTCACCGCCGGTCTCTTTGTCTTGACGTGGTTCGCCTTGACAATCGCATTCGTGGGAAGATACGCGTATGGAGATTCTTGGTACACTAATCAGCAAGATAGGGAGGGAATCCACACCCTGGCAATTTTTGAATTGATTGGTATGTACGTCCTTTTTGGCGCTCGTTCACTGTTTCCTAACTTGGAGACGCAGCAGATGTCCTGGCCGACTGCGTTCTGATCAGCCTTCCCATCCATTCCTTGCGTTCCGTAAGATTGCCGTACACCCCACGACGAATAATCATTGCAGCATTTTCAACCAGTATCCTTGTCATGCTCGCATCCTTTTTCCGGGCTGCGTGTCAGATTCTCAACCTCCCACCCCTCTTCACTGTGGCAATTGACCTTCAGGCATGTGATCCTGCGCGCCACGCTCCGTGTTCTCACACTCTATCTGACAGGTTGCCTGTTCCTTGTTTGTGTGTAATTCACTCTTCATTACGACACTCTTCTATCGTATGCTCCGCCGCAGTGACGCCGCAACTGATGCAGACCCAAACTTCCCCAGCTCACGACTGTTCAGTACCCCCAAAGATACCCTCCAGCTCACTACGATAGATCTAGATGCTTTCGATAACATTACCATTGGCAGTATTTCCGACGGCCCTACTCGCTCCGCCTCGGCTTGTCCCAGTGGTGACATAGCAGAGAAGGGTTACGAAGATACGGTTACGGCGAAGTCCGAGACGATGACCAATATCAGTTTATAAACACCGCTGGTCTGCTCTCTGCGCATCGTCACCGCAGTCTCGCATAGTAGACTTTCCAACAGCATCTGGCACACCTTTTTTCAGTAGGATAATATCCACAAATTAGCCCAGAGGGTAATCGCTTTACCCATCATTCCTCCCAAACATTCCCATTCAACTACGGTCCATCTGCTTCCGAGGTGAGTATTATCAATTGTTACGAGCGATGTGACTGTTTGACTGAATCTGACCAATCGGCAGGCCCGAAAGTTAAATTGTTACCAGTGGGGCCACAACAGAGAAGGATAGAATGGCTCTCGGCCAGGTCTGATCGTGGTATCCACCTTGCGCCAGGTTCTGCCGTCTACGTACGTGTGCCTACAATACGGGCCTCGACCCCGCACAGTGCATCGGTCTTTTCAGGGCTGAAGCATGACGGCATCGGATGATCTATAGGGTCAAACCGCGTGAGTATAAATGTGGGTTGTACTGGAACCTTGCGCAAGGATGGGCAGGTATCAATTTTCCGAGTCCACAATGGTGGCCGCACGAGGTTTTTACTCTGTTCTGTTCTCGCTTTTCATTGTTTAATTGGTCTGCAGTAGGAACCAGTGTCTTGCAATCCATCGGAATACTTGGGCTGATATTCCGTCTGTGGTTCCGGCTGCAAATTCGGCGTTTATGGTGGGAGGACGCGTGGGCACTCGTTGCTTGCGTCTGTGCTAGTCTACTCGTGGTCTTCGAATGGATGTATCTGAAAGGCGGTACGTACCAGGCCCTATCAGTGAGACTGCCGAGCGTCCGACTCCGTACCACCAGGCCGGGAGGTGTCGATGGTCGGACTTTGGGGATCCGCCGTGATGGTGAGTTGTGTCATATGGTAAGTTCGCCACCCGACTGCTCGGCTCGTCCGCCGCTAAGGCATCTCATTTGAGGGCTGCCCGCATGAGCATACTGTTCTCAGTAGCTCGCATTGCCTACCAGACAGAACGTATGCGCCGAGTTGTGACCGCGGTGGCCGTTCTATTTTCTCTGATATTCCTGACGTTCACGGCGTCGAAACTGTGGTGGCTCAGTCAAGATATAGGCTGGCTCAAAGAGACCGGCTTTTACACAAAACCTGGACGCTTGTTGCCTAAATTGTTGTATGTTTACCAGTTGTGTGGTATGTACCCGCGACCTTTGTCAGGCGTCAAATTGAAGATGCGCTTAGCAGATTGTATATCGGATTTGATCCTTACCTCTCTGGCTATGCAGTTGCTGTGGGGCATAAATCTTCCGAGCAGGCAGCGAATGATGATGGTCGCGATATTTGCGTCAAATATCATCGTGACGATGGTGTCAATATTTCGTGCTGTGAGTCAATTGATGAGTTTGCTGTCCCTCATTGTATTGGCCACCGACTTGGAGGTATGATTATATCAGGGTTGCCGAGTCCTCGTCTTATGCGATCCACCCAGGTAGCTGGTTTCATCATCACCTGTAATCTTCTCGTGGTTGTGACGTTCGTGTATCGCTGCTCACGGAGTGGGTCGAGTCCGGATGACTTTGATGATGACGACGACTGTATAACACCCGACGTGGCCGTGGTCACAACTCCGGCACTGACCACGGTCGATTTCAGTGCTTCCATCTACTCGGGGGATGGCAGCCAGCAAAGTACCTCAGGTACGCACTCCGAGTGCTGACACCGTCCTATCTTGATTCGCATTACCCCTTGCGTCTCGGCACTATTCCCACTGGGCTGGCTCAATGTATCAAACATTTACATCATTTGAAATCGATGCTGCCACTAGATTCAGCCCCGACCACGTAATCGATAGGCGAGTTCGTATGTAGAATCTATACAGCGATGTAACACGTACATTATCCTACACTGGATGACCCAGCTGTCCTGAGACAGTTTTCGACGTTCCCTAATATTGTGGGGTTCTCGAGCGCAGCTGCAACCCGCTCCTTGTCATTCAGCTGTTTGTTTACTGGACGAGGGATAAGTCCCAGGGAACCACTTATGTTATTTTCGCGGAATGACATACCTGTGAACTCACTCAGATGGGAACCGGGCTTTACCCGGATGTCGATTTTGAATCTTGGTGGGAGACTGCGTAATAGTCTCACTCGGATGCACAACCCTGAGGGACAGTAATGGTAAGCCTACATTGGTCGAGGAACGGAAAGGGCTTGTTATACCGATCAGAGTCGACATGCCACACTGTGGTACGGTTGGCGTGAACTCGACGACGACATGATTTTCTTCAACCTCGATTTGTTCAGCTGATACCACTCGGAGTTCCTCCAGGGTGTTCGGATGTTCGGGATCGGATATGAATCTTATAAGTTCTGGGAAAGAAGGTCAGGAACGTTGGTCCTTGTGATGCAGTTGGAGCGGGACTACCGAATATCTCGTCTTGATCAATCGGTTCAGCATCGGTGCCGTTGCTCCTATCCTCCTCCTCGTCCACCCAGAGAGATTGACCTGACTCGAAGCGCGACTTTCTGGGAGTCTTGCGCGACAGGTATATGGTTGGGTTCGCGTTGAATATCTGTGTACCCATGGCGTTTAGAAAGAGATGCTAACGTCTACACGTGTCACGACGGCGCAAGGTTGTCACAAGGTCACGTGTTGTCTACTACGCAAAGAAATACGCGTCAATTAGCTGAGCCCTCCTTTTCGGAATTTGCGTCGAGAGTGGCCTCTCTGAAATAATCCCATCAAACATGCCACCCAAGGTTGGCATTGCTGCCTTCGTTTTCCGTCTCGCATTCGCACTTAGCGCCCTCGCAGCGTAAACGTGCAGACGCTGACTCCGCCGCCACGGGCTCGACGGCGCGATCAACCAAGAAATCGTCTAAAGCGAGTAAGATCTGAACGTTTCAGGGCCGTGTATCATGTTCGACTAACCGTCCTTGCAGCCTGGGGGAAAAATGGTGTCGCCGACGTAACTGAGGGTACGGGCATGTCGTGCGTGGTTCCTTTTCCGTGTATAGCGTACTGAAGGTAATTTACCACTCGGTGGCGTTAACCCAGGAACTCCATGGAGGTCAGTAGCTTCTTGACTGCTTGATGAAGTCCTCGATTGTTGAGGATGGGATGCACACAGCCAACGTCCAAGAAGGCGAAAGCGACGAGCAAGAAGAGTGGTTCAGCTAGCAATCAAGCCCGAGGGACAAGGATGGGTCCACGAGTCTTTGGGTAGGTCTCTCTCTGGCGAATACCACAAGTCGACTAATCTGCAAGGCCAAGAGTCGATGACGTAAGTACACCAAATCGCTTAATTAAAATACTTCCATGGTCGAATTTGCCACCGTCGCAGGGACCCATCAGCTCTTCCACGAGTCAACAACAGAGCGAGTAAGTCAGCATTTGGTCCATCTAAACTCCATTCGCCGTGCCTGTGTCACCTTTCCGTCTGCTACGTCAATCGGGGTGATCGGGTTCAAGCATCGCCTGCTTACCTCCGCATGCGCCTCCCATCCTTCTTGTGCTGTGTTTCTAACGAACTCGCACCTAGTAATGAGGTAGATATGCCCAAGGAAGCTCCCGTAGGTTTTGTTTGCTTGTATCAAGTATTGTCACCTTGACCCTTGTTTCAATTAACAGCCGATTGTACCGACCAAAATTGAATACACACCACAGCGAGCACAGGCACTCTTCAAGGCTTTCGCAGATGAGGACGACCCTGATGTAATAGGGCCAGGAGGGGTCGAGAGGCTATGCACCGAAGCTAGCATATCACTGGAAAGTGCCCAGCCCCTCGTCCTAGCATGGCAATTCAAAGCCAAGGAAATGGCCAAACTCAGCCGTTCAGAGTGGCTCCAGGGAACCGAGGCTTTGCGGTATGCGCGTGACTTACCCCATCTTGGCGAGGTTAGCTGACCACGTGCGTAAGAATCTCGTCACTACCAGTCTTGGCGATGGCATTGAAGGAGTTGGATGACTTGGTCATTCATAACAAGGAACCGATAACACCAGCTTCGCTGTTGTCCATCAAAAAGCGGGATGGAGTCGACCTCCAGGAACCCTACAATAGATCACGCTATAGGCAGTACGCGTTGAACCCCTGTGCTGCCTTTACAGAACTGTATCAATTCTGCTTCGCGCTATTCAAACCCCAGTGGGTATCTACTATGCACTATCCTACCCCTTGTACTAACCCTCTTTGTAGACAAAGCAGGAATTTAGATATAGAGGTGACCAGCGTCAGACTTCCGTATTTCGCGTATCCTCATACGTGAACAGACAGCTATGGCGGTGTGGTCGGTTTTACTGGCCACGCGATACCCGATCATTACAGAGTTGATCGAGTTCTTGGGTGTGAGCGTATCCCTCTATGTCTTCAGTTGCCATAATGATGTCCAACAGGAAAACAAATCCTATAAAGGTGCCAACAGAGACATTTGGAATATGGTAGATGTGCTTCTATGATGTCAGTCCGAGGTGGCATTCATCACAATTCCCAGGTATACGAATTCTGTCGGACGATTAACGCTGAACTAGACAACTACGAAGCCGACGGGGTGCGTCCTTTCTGTAGCATTCGCATCTTTGATCTTCCTCGACGTTTTTCTCCTTTCAGGCTTGGCCCACCCTGCTAGACGATTTCGTCGTTTGGAAAAAGGGTAGGATGGCACACTCAACAAGCGATAAGCTTGCAACGATGGACGAACAGAGATGATCATCCAGGGCATCTTCTACCTAAAGTGCTTGTTTAATATCTTGCATGCAGTGACTCCAGCACCTCCACTCGTGTATCCATTCGGAGCTCCGTTTAGGTCTCGACAAGCATCCCGAGTGACATGGTTGTATCTATTGTTAGGACCTTTCTCTTCTCTTTATCGCGATGTGCCGTGGTGTTGTTGACTCGCTGGGTTGAATGGTTTGCGTCATGCGTCGTGGGCGAAATGTAATCGGGGACGCTGGCGGAGGGCTTCGTCCGCCCTGCGTTTCCGAGCAAGATCGAACCGCGACGCTCGTTTGTCAGGACGACCTATCGGTGGGACTGGCAGTGGCGCGTCCGAGTCTGAGCTGGGCGTGACGATGACGACGACGATGAGGGGCGGGAGGGGCGGAAGACCGAGGGAGGCCCGGACGGCTCGCCATCTTCCCTGTATGCGATTGGGATTGGGGCCCGAGTTTGGATTCGAGGGCGCGGTGGGCGGGTCTGTCGCTGGGTTCGCACTGGGTCGGGCGGGTTCGTGGTCATGCGTCGACCAAATCTGAGAGCGGGGTGTCGACGATGACAGAGACGGGGATCGAGGGAACGGCGCGACTCGCCTGGTGAACCCGGCCGCGAGACAGACGAGGATGAGGAACGCGACGAGTCTGAGGTGTTTGGTTTGGTACCCGTGATGGCCAGCCATGACATAATTCCAGCTCAAGCGACACGCTCACGCGGCTACTCCGATCATCATATTCACGTTGAAAATTTGTACCAACTCGCCAAACCCGCTCAGAAGTCATCCACCTCAACTGGCCGTACCCCCTGCATCCTCTCCATTGTTTCCTTCAACTCCGTCTCCGCAAAAACAGCCGCCTCCTTCGCAACGACCAACTTCTTCTCGAGCTCCTCCGCAGTCATCGGTCGCGACTTCCCACACACTTCGATCATCCCAATGCTCTCGAACCGCTTCACGGTGTTGCCGATGCGAGGCATGAATGCATTGTCCCAACCGCTGTCATTGAACGACAAGACGGCGCGGACTGCAGCCGTGTTGATGTCTCGATGGAGTTCCTCCAGTTTGGATAGCTGGACTTCCATCCAGCGGGCGCGACGTTCCAGGGCGAGCGTCAGCGCGGCAACTTCGTCCTCCTTGCCCGCAGCGTCGTCGGCCGTGTCGTCCAAGAAGTCGTCACCTTTGAGCATATCCCTGAGGACACCATCAAAGGATGAGCTGTCATCCCATGTGGTGCGGGGAAGAAGTCGCAATAGATCAGAGATCGTCTGAGTCAACGTCTCTAGGAGTTGCTGGAAGGATGAAACCGCGTTGTCAATGGAACCAGAGGGCATGTTGGTGGCAAACGAGCCACCGCCGACTGACAAAGCTGACAGCGCATGGACCAGGGGGGCATATTCCAGTGGCATCTTTGCAGCGGGATTGATCTTTTGCATGTCAAAGAACGGGTGGTTGGGAAGGTCCATGGATGGGTATCTGACGTCGAGTTCGTCCAAAACATCCGCAAGTGATGTTCGCTCGATAGGAGACGTTCGCTCGACGGACTGTGCTCGAGACACGCTGGGGCTTGGGGATACGGTCTCACTACTCTTCCTGACAGGTGCCGCCGGTGCATCTGAGGCGGAGACGGATGGCGCAGCCGACATCTCGTCGGTGGCGACTTCACTGTCTTTGGGAATCCTGATGGGACGGGCAACCGGTTTGTTCTTCTTCGGGAGCTTCGAACGAATGGGAGCCTGCACGGCTGGCTCGGGCGCTTTGGAAGGAGGCGCCTGCTTTTCAACGCCGCTCCTTTGAGGCGTCGCGGAGGCCTTGGAACTTCCGCCTGCCTTTCCTTGCGCCTTCGTCTTGTTTTTGTCTTCTTTCTCAGCTCCCGCGCGTTTTTCACGTTGAGCTTTCGCAACCTTGTCCCTCTCGGCCTGCGCTGCCTTCTGCTGGGCCGCCTTATCCTTCTCAAGCCTCTCTTGTTCGGCCTGTTCCCTCTCCGCCCTCTCCGCCTTTTCTTTCGCCTGCTTGATTACAGCTAACCTTTCCTGCTCCGCAGCTTTCTCCTGAGCAAGACGTGCCTTCTCAGCAGCGCGGGAAGCGGCCTTTTCCTGTGCCGCTTTCTGTCGTTCGAGCGCGCGCTCGGCGGCGGCAGCCTGCTTGGCAGCCTTGCGATCTACTTTAGCTTGCTCCTTAGTAGCATCCTCCAGCTTTGACGTGTCGACGGCCGGAGCTTGTGCCTCGGACGGAGTCACCGCAGTCGTGGAATTGTCCGTCACCGCTCCGAGGGCTGGAAATTCCGAAGATGATAGGGTAGGTAACGGGGAGGGCGGAACAGAAGTCGGGACTGGGAATGCGTGAAGAAAGCAAACGTAGCAAGAAAAAGATTCGTCAGTATCGTTATGCCAGAATCGGGAAAAGGCACAAGAAAAGTAAAGGGAAAGTAGGGGAGGGGTCAGGATGGTGAGCATGAGTGGACAGGGCGGTTATGGGTAACAATAAATGTGGGTATAAGGCTGCGACGGATCATGAATGGTCGGCGTCATCACCACAAATAAATGCTGTTACTCTCCTGCACCTTCAGGTATTCATGGCGGCACGACGAGTGATGACGGGAAAGATGGAAGGGGATCAATAGCGACGCATTCATTCAACAATCATGGCCGTTGATAATATTTCCGCACTGAAAGCACGGCGCTCGGTACTCTGACCTGGGACTCCCTCCCCTAAGCAAAGGAAAGACACTCACAATTAACATAGGGTGGTTGGACTTTTAAGGGATCCACCTGTGGCTCAGCGCCGTTACTGTTTCCAGCATGATTGACGGAAAGACCCTGTAGATAGGTCGATCCGGGAGGGGGCCCAAGCATCATGTGCGGAGGTGCATGATTCATGCCAACCATGGAGGGAGTCGAGGAGTACGCTGTGTTGAGATTGGTGGGAACCACTGAAGGAAGCACGGGCGACGCAAATCGGGCGGACATGATCGCTGGATCGTTGAACGGCTGGGCCTGATTATAAGAAAAGTGTGGCTGCTGATCTATGCCTTAACAAGGGAAAGGAAATCGGGAAAAATAGTCGAACAAGAGGGGACATTAGTTAGAATTGTAAGAGTAACAGTACAAAAGAAGAAAGCGTCAATATTTGCTGCGACACTTCATACGGGGAGAGGTCTCCTACCAGAGGGTCCGCTAGGCATTACGCTAGCTCGCTCACGACTGGACTGGATAAACTCGCGAAGCTGCGCCTCACTAACAATGTTATGGTCGAAGGGCTGGAAACGCGTATGCTGCTGCTGCTGTGGTTGTGGCTGTGAATGAACCTGCACTGCGGATGTTTGCTGCGCCAGCAATGAAGTTGTATACCCATGCTCAGCGTGTGGGGGTAAATTCCAATGAGGTTGAGCAGACGATGTAGTCTCGCTAGAGAAGAAAGAGTGATGACTGTCACTCGCACTAAGAGGGGAGGCGGGGTTGACAGGGGATGACGCAGCAGTAGATCCCTGGCGACCTCGTGCGAATCCAAACCTTGACACTTTCCTTTCCTCATCCGCGAATGGAGATTTCCTGGAAGTGGACGAAACTCCTTGAGGCAGTACAATCGGATCTTCACTAACCTCCCCAAAAGGGTTAAAGGAACCGACATAGGTAGATCCTCCACCTGACTGACGCTCGAGGGATGTGCCACGTAGGGTGAGAGAATCGTACATCGTCCGATTTAGATTGTGCGGGTATGCAAGTCCGGGTGGTGCCATGAATGCTCGTGGATGTTGGGCTTGCGCGGGTGGCTGTGGTGGGCGCAGGGCAGGGAACATGTTCAGGAACCCGCCCGTCAGAGGTGTATTCGCTTCTGCCTCGAGGTCGGGGAGCACAGCATCCACGTTAAGGTCTTC
This sequence comes from Sutorius aff. eximius, assembly GCA_038088915.1. Classification (NCBI taxonomy): domain Eukaryota; kingdom Fungi; phylum Basidiomycota; class Agaricomycetes; order Boletales; family Boletaceae; genus Sutorius; species Sutorius aff. eximius. Next base: position 13,362 of record JBBPJV010000514.1, read on the forward strand.
TCCAGCGAGTTTGGGATCCAAGTTAAAACTGAAACCACCAAATTCGCTATCTTCTCCCGATACCATCCTAAGCGTGCGATCAAGATCCGGAAAGATACTAACAGTTGGGACGGAGGGTGCGTTCTCTCGTCGAGACTTCACATCGTCAAGAAGAGCCTGAGCAGCAGTGGATATCTGGTACGTAGACTGCGATGAATGAACTCCTGGAGGAGTAAGGGGATCCATCTTGCGAGAAGGCGGAGGTAGGCCGGGAGGTCCAGAAAGGCTTGGGGGTATATCTGGTATGCTCTGAGAAACTGGTGGAGTGGACTGCGGACGGACTGGGGAAATATCCTGAGAGCCAGACCCAGCGTCGGAATCTATTGTCAAGGATGGAGCCGGAGAGATGGACGGTTGTGGAACGCCTAACTCTTTGACACGCAGTGATTTGACTTCCAGCGGTGTGGCAGGTCGTTGAGGCAATGTAATAGCAGCTGGCGTCGGAGGGCGTGAAGACGAGGTGGCAGATGGCGTTTTTGTACTTCCTGTGATGGATCCACCCTTCCGATCGTGATGCGCGCGACTCGACGACTTTGTGTCGACACCAGTTCCGACATTGCGGGACTGACGCTGGCCAACCCGTCTGCTCGACCGAATGGATTGGGCGGAGGCGGTAGTCGATGGAAACTGTGATGCCTTGCCACCCCACGCCGCTGCGCGCGGCAGAGCCCCTTTAACTGTATGAGATCGTGCATATGTGTGGCTAAATCATCTTACCGTCCTCTTCCTTGGCGGTGCGCGATATGCTTTCCGTATCTTTAATCGTGTGCTTCCTGAAAGGACAAATAAGCAACGAGTGTGATGAATTGGCGAATGAAACCCACAGAGTAGTAAGGTCCTCCTTTGTAAAACAATCTTTCTCATCGCCCCACTCATGCAGGTTCATGCAGGTATGGTCTGGACAGCTAACTCCACGGAGGAAAGCCATGCAGTACTTCGTTGTTCCGTAACTGGCACGCATGATCTCGCGACCTCCGCCTGGGGAGGGTGCGCCATCAACCGTCGAGATACACCTTGCTGCATCTTCGCGGCGGTGGTACGTAATATAGAGTCCAAGAACGGGAGTACCACCGCCTGATGGGGTACGCTTGACCAGCAAGATCTTGGATATCTTGCCATACTGACCAAAGTAGTCATTGGAACGCAGAGTAGGGATAAGCTGCATGGATTTCGATTAACTGTGACCAAGCTGAATCGATTATTTACATACCTCCTCCTTGGCAAATCGGGGACCGATGCCGACTACATACACAACGTTGCGCTGAACCACACGCACGTTGGCAAAGTGCCGGCGCCCCAAGGCCTCAAGTTCTTTGCGTTCGCGCTCGCGCTGCTTCTTTTGCTGTGTAAGGCGCTTGTGACTTGATGTGCACACGACGGTGAGCGAATCAGGAGGGCAAGATCGAGATAAGAGAGACATACTCCTCCTTGGCGATGGCTTTGAATTGAACAGCTTCATCGCTGTATTCTCTTCGACAAGCGGGACAGCGACCGTTAAGGTTCTGCTTAATGTGATGCCAACAGAAGCGGCAAATCTAGCGAAGAAGTCGGACATGGGTTTCATAGCAGTTACGCAATGGTTGATACCTGGTAACCGCAGACACATGGCTTGAAATTGAGGTCTGAAATGTCCATCTCCTCGAGACAAAGGGGGCATTCGGCATCATCCTGGGACGATCGGGAAGGAACAATGTGACTACCTGCAATATGAACGGACATGTACGGACGACTTACTGCGTCGTCGTCGCTCCAGTACGCGTCCTGCACGCCTGCCAGGACATGGGACTTTGACTGGTGTGCGGAGAACCCAGCGTGTAGAACCGGTGCTGGTAGAGACGGATGTCCGTGCAATCTTGTCGATGACATTGCTGGGATATTTAACGATGCTGTGGCGGATGCGACGGACGACGAGGACGAGGGGAGATGCGAAAACGAGGTCAAAGCCAAACGCGACTCACAATGAGGCCAACCCAGTCCCTTTTTTTCCCACGCTTGCCTTCTTGTTTGTCCTTGTTTGGTAGCGGTGGCCAAAAAAAAAAAATAGAAATAAGAATGCTTTATTTTATTTTATTTTGTTTTAATGTTATGCTCGCTCGTCTGCTCGTCCGTTCGCTGCCCGTCGCACTCCATGCCAGGACGTTTCGTGCGACGTCGTTGGCATGCGCACACAGCGCCGCTGCGCTCTTGAAGCCAAGGTTGGCATACGAACCCGTCGAGGAAGACACCAACCGAGCGCACTTTTCGTCAACAAGGTTCACCGATGCGCCTATATCAAACAGATCCAAGATGGCGATTCCACACGAGTACGCATGTCGTCGCTCGACCCGTCCTTGTCGCCGTGCTAATTGCGTCCCAGGTACATGAGCGATGTCCAAGGTAGGCCTGATTCCCTTTTGCGCAGTAAAATGTCGTGTGACCGTGTTGACCGCGTGCCCAGAGGCAACACTCGGAGTATGTCGCCCTAGCATATTCTCGCCATTGTTTAACTTGTCGCATAGCTTGGACTTGCTGGCGCCGACTTGCTTGTTCAGGCAAAGACTGGAACAGGTACGTGACGTGTCCAATCGTTTAACAACGAGTACAAACATAAATTATAGGTAAAACGATGGCCTTTCTTTTGCCCGCCATCGAACAACTTGCCAAGAAACCCGTTCCGCGCGGGGGAGCCGTCTCTATTCTCGTGTTATCTCCGACACGAGAGCTAGCTATGCAGGTCCGTATCTGAACTTGCGCGTACATTCCAAATATTGAACGACCTGCCCTCAGATTCAAAAAGAAGCCAATACCCTTGTGAAAAATCACCCTTTTCGGGTGCAGACTCTCATCGGTGGCACCAGGTACCTTTCTTGTTCATGTCCTATAAATACCACTCACAAAGACCCTAAAAGTATTGGCATGCAAAAGCAAAAGCTCGCTACACGGCGTTCTGATATCATCGTCGCCACACCTGGTCGGCTCCTCGACCTTTTGGAGTCGACCGATTTGGCTGAAAAGTTGCGTTCCATTCAGACCATCGTGCTGGATGAGGCCGACCGTCTGTTAGACGTGGGGTTCAAGGATACTTTGAACTCGATATTCAGGTACCTTCCCGACCGTGGCCAAAACCCCAGACAATGCATGCTCTATTCGGCAACTTTGAGCCGGGATGTTAAGGAGGTCAGATATCCTCCCTTAGTGTATACCAGTCCAAGCTGATGCTTTTGTCCCGCGTGCAGATTGCTGCCCTTTATCTGACCCCTGATCACAAGTTCGTATCCACCCTAGCGGAAGACGAAGTTAACACTCATGAACATGGTACTGCGCTGCATTGTGACCTTGCGATTCTCTCTGATTATCCTCTATCAAGTTTCTCAGACATGTGTCACGGTACCCATCAGCGACAGCATGAAAGCCACCCTAGCCGTCTTACGAGACGATGTCGCCGAACACGGAAACAGTTCAAAGACAATGGTCTTTTGCACGACCGCCTGGGGCACTTCAGCTACTGCCAAACTCCTCGAGGATGCGGGCTATGGAACGCTACCCCCGGTCTACGAGATACACAGCAGGATGAACCAAAATAGGCGACTAGCTGTCGCTCAGGATTTCAAAAGGGCCAAAAGCGCAATCTTGGTGACGTCCGATGTCACCGCGCGGGGTATGGACTTCCCTGGGTCAGTTATCATACGCACCTTGGATCCCTCGACTGAAAGACGTTCCTGACAGAGTGACACTTGTCGTGCAAGTTGGTCTTCCCTCTTCCAGCGAGCAATATATCCACCGCCTTGGCCGTACAGCTCGTGCTGGCCGGTCTGGCAAAGGCGTGATAATCCTCACTCCTCACGAGACTGGCTTCCTAAGAACGCCAAACATGCGAGCCCTTCCAATTCAGCCTCATCCCGAAATCCAATTCCCCTCGATGCCCGGCCCGGAGCTCGATAAAACCCTGCAGATCCAAGCATACAGCGCATGGCTCGGTTTCAACGCACAGTACACCCGGCAGATGTTTAGATCAAGACAGCAATTCGTCAATGAAGCAAACAAGTACGCTCGGCATGTGCTCGGCTGGGCGGATGAATATGATTCACCGCCAATTAGTCCCCAGACTGCCCGTAATCTCGGCATACATGGCCTGGATGGGGTCAACACGAGTCGCAACGAAACGTCTGGGTGGGGTGAATACCAACGGACTTCCTCTTCGCGCGGCCCGTCACGTAGATCATCATGGCACAGGGAGGACGACCGATCCGATCGTGCATTTGGACAAGCACGACGCTCGCCACGTCGGGATTCTTATAGGCGGCCATGGGAGGAGAATGGGGACGAGTCTGACGGTGGGCTCAGACGGTACCGACCCTCGTCTCACTCGGGTATGGATGAGCGTTCAGCATACAGACGGTCCACTCTTGAATCCCGTCACTCGTCACGCTGGAACGGCGAGTCTTAGATGCTAGGATAGGTCACATTCACTACTCCGTTGTTATTGCTTGATAGATTACTGTAGTACCGTAGAGCTTACACTAGTTGGGTATCTACCACATCTATCCACGGGTGACGCTCTAGTCAGAACCAACATATAACACATGATGGAAGGCGTTTCACAACTCTCTCAAGGACTGCAAGCACGCGGAGGCCAGCCCAATGCAGAAGAACAAGCACAAAGAGAGGCAGAGGAGTCGATGCGTAGAGATTTGATGGCCACCGTGCTGGACTCGGCTGCGCGCGAGCGACGTAGGTCGCCCCTCGTCACATCCCGAACTAATCTGATGCCTCTGAACTTGCTGACCGAAACTGACTCTTGCCGCGATAAACGAACAATGGACTCGGCGCGAACGGTGACCCACGCGATACGCTGAACCTAACGCAGTCTCCCGCATCGCGCTCGTGAGTCCCGAGCGATCGCGGCAGATCGAGGGTATCCTCGTTCGGATGGTCCAGACTGGGCAGTTGCGCGGGAGGGTGAGCGAAGAGCAGCTCATTGAACTACTGGAGGAGGTAAGTTGGGGGTTGACACGTTGATCGCTTCGTGCTCATCGTCTCGTCCTCCCCACCTACTGTTGCATTCTGAATTCGTGCACGGCATGTGAATAGATGGAAGAGGCGCAGAACAAGACGAGCGCGAAAAAGACGACGATAAAGGTACACGATCGACGTCGTGAATACTATCCCGCTGACTCCCCACCACAGTATCAACGAAGGCGGGATATTGACGACGACGACGACTTTTGATCCCGCAGACGTCGTCGTGCGGTCATCGTGCGACCCTTGTCATACATATACTCTCGTTATGGCCTATCCACGTTGCATGTGTTGTATTCACTCCTGCTATTCACAATTACGGATATCAGATTCGTATTTATTACACACAGCTATGATCAACCGAGTCCATCGACCGGCGTTCTCGAGACTAAGGACGCTCATACAACTTTCCAGCAAATCCTACACCCACGAGTCAATCGTCCGGAAGGCGTTTCAGGTATAGTATTTCTTGACAAACGTGTCCCACATCTTGATCACAGGCTTGACGATCGAGCTCCACTCCCTTCCCCCAAGTTCCTCTTCGTCTGGACGCGGAAAAGTAAAGATCTCCTTGTGGACCCCGCCACCTAAGCAGAAATGAGGTCAATCAGTATATAATACGCCATGCCACACTCACATTCACACAACTTCAGCTTCGGGCTTGTCTTCTGCAAGAACTTGGCGGCAGGCTTAGGTGGATGTTTCGGCCAGCTTGGGTGCAGATACGGTGCATACAAGGACAAATCTGCCAGTTCGATGTGCACTAGTCGTTCGACACGACGGCGGAACGGCCCGGGGCTGCCCGCTTCAGTGATGGTACCCTTGAGTGGGCTCCCGCCCGGCTGATTGTCATCTTCGACCGTGCTGGGCCATCACCCGCGCGGGATTTGGGTATCTGATCTGCATTGTTTGTCCCATTCACTAAACCTCCTGTCGAGATTGATGGTGCGACCGACTTTGAGCTGTATCACATTTGGTCGCATGGGGTCTGGCAAAGCCCGGCGTCATCCATGTGTGCGGGTGCGTGGGGATAAAAAGCTACCTCGTATCTCAGTGGCATAAGTGTATCCGGGAACATCAGCGGGAGAGGTTATTCTTGCCGTTTCAGTTCTCAATGCCAATTGAGTGTCCGCCTGCAGGTATTCAGGTATGTAGCCTGCGAAAAGGGATCAGACGATGCGTATCTCTCCTTGGCTTTGTTCGCGTATGACTGAATTCGACAAAATTGTCCGGCCTTGTAATGTTTTGGACGATGAAACCGGGGTCTGGCCATCATGATCGCGTGTGTTGGTAACAATACAAAACAGGGGCAGGATCCATATGGGAATGCGTTGGAGGAAGCTTGACTTGTCGCAAGCACTGTCTTCCGTTCCTTGTACTACAATTCTATCGTGCCGTGTTTCCGCCGGGAGAAGGCAATGACGACGAAAGAGGGACTGAGATAGAACGCGGTCCCTCCGGGACCGCGGTGAGCGTCGGGCGAGTAGGCCCTGGTAAGTCAGAGTATACAAGGACGGTTTCACTGTTGCTTCGGGAGGTACGACAGCACCTGTTTCCGGTCGGGGAGGCACAGTAACAGGGGGCGGAGTAGAAGGGGGTATCGTTGGTGCATTCTCTGCTGGAGACGTAGGGGCGATCCGCGTGCTCAAGGATTGCTTGATAGTTGGAGGGACGGGTATCGGCATGGACATGGGTGTCTATCTCTGTGGCAGTGGATCTACCTTCGTCTTTGGTCTTGATGTTTCGGCAATCTAGGGGATGGGAGAGATGGGCAACACAGGAGGCGGGCGAAATCCCCCGACGAGGTCGTCCACAGAATCCGGCGGATCATCGTCGATAGGACTAGTCTGTGTACCAGAGGCCCCCTTTTTGACGGTTTTTCTCCCTATAGCGGCGATCATGTCGAAACATTCAGCGAAATCAAATTCTTCGGGACGGGTGGGGAAGGGAATAGGATCATTCATGATGTCTTGGATCAACCTAATGAAAAAGGGCCGCAAGCAAATAAGTCTGGCCCTGGCAGGTAGGAAAGAATGCCAAGGGAGGAAAATACTAGAAACACAATTGGAGGAGGGTCATTAAGTTTGATGGGGGTTCACTGGACATTGCCTCGCTACCAGAGGAAGACAAAAATCACCGATCTTACATACCATCA
>JBBPJV010000515.1:0-20497 GCA_038088915.1 Sutorius aff. eximius
CAGACGTCACAACTTGCAGAATGCAACAAACACGAAACGCTTCGTTGCTGTAGGTCAAGCGACAGCTATTGGCAAGAGTGAACTGGCCTCCGTCGGTCCTGAGCTGGCTAGCGTGGGTCGGTGCATTGATGGGCTCGCTACGTTCACACGTATCGAGGGTTCCGAATCTTCCATCACCCGCGTTACCGAAGAACTTCGTAGAAGTGACTGGGCACACTTTGCGTGTCATGGTATTCCCAATCGCAAACAACCCTTTGAATCCGCGTTCACACTGTACGACGGACACTTCACTATCCAGCAAATCATCCAGTGTGATCTAGAGAATCCCGAGTTTGCATACCTTTCTGCTTGTCACACGACCGTTGGAGACGAAGAGAGTCCGGATGAGGTGATACATCTGGCGTCGGCGATGCAGTTTGCTGGATTTCGTTCTGTCGTTGGCACCATGTGGGCGGTGGACGACGGCGAGACGAACAAGATCATATCGCTGTTTTATGAGCGCATGAAGGACGAGTCTGGGCATCTGGATTATACCCGTGCTGCATTCGCGTTACACGAGACGATGAGAGAATTGGTGGAGCTGCCAGTTGATCAACGCATTTTGTATATACATCTCGGCGCCTAGTTCTCTTCCCAATGTTTCCGCGTTTGTTTTCTAACTTGCCTCACTGTAGCCCTGTTCATTCCTCGTAAGCAATGTAATAGCTACTGTCCAGTGTGCTACAGGATACTTTAGAACCCATGTCGCGAGGCGGAAAGCCTCTCACCGGGTTTCGGGCGCAAGATGTCTGGAAGCAGAGTGCCCATTGAATACCCTTATTTTCGCAAGCGCGCTTGATTTCGGAAAGAGATCGGTGTCGACACGGAGCCGAGCCACCCGGCTCCTGCAACCGACTTGCAATGCGTGTTTCTTAACCCGCCTGGGATGAAAGCCATAATCAACCTCAGTGACTGCCTCGACATTGCCAGCAAGAACAGTGCGCCAGGACATTTATCACCTGCGGGGAGGATGAACGGTTTGATGAGTGGTCAAAGAACTGGTCCGTGATTGCAAGCAAGGGGAATAGTACCCAGTGGTGGCGATGGTTGGTCTTGTTGCATTCAATATGGACGACGACCGTGTATTTCGATACTCCGCAGGAGAAGATCACGGGCTATTGCAACGTCAACTCTCGCGTTCGGCAGTTGGGAATTGGAAGGTCATGTTCAACGCTTTTAGCGCTGTCGTGCTGATGTACGCACGGTTGACGTCTGAAGTGGGTCCGGTTAGAGCTGCGAGCAAGCAAGCAGGATGGAGCGGTTGGGCTGACTTCAAAGATTGGAAATATCGCCTTGCTCCAGAATCCGACTCACTATTAGGTTATCATCTGACCGATATTTGTGAGAACGGGCAATGCTACAGGCGGCTGCCTCGTGTAGTGGCGGGGAGTTCGCCGAGGATGTAAGACCCGAGGACCGTAAAACAAAAATAACCAACAAGAGTGAGCATGTCAAACGTCGATGGGGCCAGGGGTTTATGCATCGAGTTGTCAACGGGATGGGCTGTGAGTAGCACGCAACGTTAGGTCAACGCGTGAAGTGGCTTCAGTTTGTCGGCCAGCTCAAGTGTGAGCTCTTGCGGGAAGTTGGTCTGCGGGGCATCGCTGTCTGCCTTGAGCTTTGCAGAAGAAGAGTAGTGAGTGGCCAGTTCGCTATGTAGATGGGTCTACGTACTTGACGATGGTAGGAAGTAGAAGAAGACGTGACCAGTCGTCCCACCTCCCGGTGAATGAAACATGAACCCCGAATCATTGCACAGGACGACCACAGCCTTGAATCAAGCCGTGTCGAAGTCGCAAAACACGACTCTCAAGCCGACCTCCCATCACGGCCCGTATCTCCGAGTCTGATCCGTAATGGAAAATCTGGGGTGAATCGTCATAGCAAGCGTTAAGTAGCTTCAAGCTTGCTAGCTTCTTGGGCTCGCCTGCCACTCGCGACCCCTGCTTGCTGTGACGAATCTGCCTAGGCACGATATGTGCTTGTACGAAACGAAACGATATTCTCTATTAGCAAGGACAACACCTCCTATAAGCAGGAACATGCTGTCGGATACCGAATCAAATGGGGTATAGCATAACACTCGTGTGGGGCATCTGTTGCCCGTACTCAGGAAAGATCAGGCATAATTGCACGAACGCCAGGTTGCTTTTCCGTCTAAGCGGTGTTCTTCATCAAATATGAATGGTCGCTACCGTCGCCCTGTACGTGGGACACGACAAAGAAATGTGAGAAAGGATAAACGAAGCAACAAGCAAAAAGACTGACGATCACCCTGGTCGGGAAGTCGGGGTCAAATTGCACAACACCTTCTAGATATATGATATGCTCCGGGGAGAGAACAATCTCCGGTGCTTCCAAATTAGCCTGCAAGTGGTCCACCTTGCGACCACCGATAATGAAGAACACATATGGTGTCTTGTGCGTGATGTATGCGATCGCCACCGCGGTGACGTGCCTCGCACCTACTTCTTCGCAACCTTTTCCAATGTTACACTGGCCGCTTTTTCTTGTTCGTTTCGCTTCCAATCAGTACTGAAGACCATGCGACTCTTCTCGCCTGACTGGTTTCGCCATTCCTCTTCTTCATCAGTGCGGAATTTGCCTTGGGCCAGAACGCCCCATGGAGCCAATGCAATCCCTATCGCCATCGTGAGCCTCGTGTGCTGAAGTTAGTCGGCTGACGGAATGCATCGCAGGTCTTGCACATCGGGATGATATCGCGTTCGAAAGACCGGTCTAAAATATTCCAGAGCCCTTGGTAAATCACGAACGGCGTCTCTCCGTGATCGCGGGTATATTGGTTCGCCTGAGAAACAACCCAAGCGGGGGTGTCGGAAGCACCCTGAACGAATGATGGCACTCAGATTTCGAGAACAGCAGGACTTTGGGCAGGTACCAAGTAGAGGGCTTTTCCTTGTTGAAGGAGGGTATGGAAGCCATTCATCATTTCTTCTATGGACGTCTCCAAATCCCACCATTGGACATATAGAATATCGATGTATGTCGTTCTCAGGTTCTTCAAGCCGGCTTCTACGCTGAGATGCATTGATTTGATACTGTTTCCAGTGTACATGGCCCTTTGCTTAATCCCGGCTTCCCCATGCATGTAATCGTTAATGTACTTCCTATAGATTCAGTATGCCGCAACCCAACAAACTTAATGATCCTTACCCCGGTCGCAATGACAAGCTGATCTCGAATTTCACGCTGATCGGCCTATTCTCCGATAAATTCTTCCGAGCTCTGGTCTTGATCGTAATGAGATTTACGACAACCTGAAGAGTCTGCACGCAAACACTCACTAAACGTTGGCTGTATCTATGAAGTTTCCGCTGGCTTCATAGCATGAATCGAGCAGCGTAAGGGAAGATGCTTTGTCTGTGCTTCCAAAGCCATACTTGTCCCATTTATCACCAATGCTCACCCCACCGAGCTGAAGCGGCGAAACATGAATTGAAGCATTTGGCGATAGCGTGCGGTATCGAGAAAGACGTAATCAGCGCTCAGCATTGACATTTAAAATTACGCCGGTGTTGTGGTGGGCATCCAAGTCACGTGATGGGCTACTGACGTGACGGTGGAAGTCGCGTCTCTGCTGTTCTCCACTTGTCTTGACCACCATGGATGGCTATGACGCGTATTTGTACTCCATCGATGACTCGGATCCATTCGAAGGGGCCGAGAGCGATAACGATGTACTGGATAACATCGACGATAAGCATGTGCATACAGACACTTCCGTCGTGCTCGTGCCAGCGAGTTCTCCGTCACACGAAAAGGGGTGTGAGGATGAGAAGTGGTCCGAGGCGAGTTCGACGATGTTAAATCCAATGTCGAAGTGTAACAGGTCCGTTTGTATGCTCTTTCCTCTAGCCGCTCATTCCTCCACTATGCATACAGGCTGTTGACTGAAAGTGCGTATTTATCGTGCGCCCCATATGTTACGCTACTATACATATCATGTCAGAGTTCGGGTACTCTGGGTATAAAGGGAAACAAAAGGAGATTATCGAGGCCGCTATCTCGGGTAAGCATCTCATAAGACCTGTGAGATGAATCTGGATGAATGCGCATACTTAGGTGTGGACGTCTTCGTTCTCGCCCCAACAGGCATGGGAAAGGTTGGTTTCCATAGATGCTTTTGAATTTCCCCGTACACTTAGGTTTGCCAGAGCCTTTGCTTTCAGCTCCCAGCCATTGCCCAAAACGTGAACCCTTCCACAGCGTTTCCGGGACATTAAATAACGTCTTTCTACTAGTGCGGTGTCTCAATAATTGTTTCCCCTCTCCTGGGTGAGAGTTGCAACACTAATATCCGTGTATTCTCTGTGGACTCACATGTCGCATAGCTCTGATGAAGAACCGTACTTGTTTCGCTTCCCGCCTCGGTTTTTGCTGACCTCCCCGCAGAAGTAACCAACCTTCGTCGCAAAGGCATATCTGCCGTCTCGCTGACATCTGAAACGACGAAGAAAGAGAAAGGCGAGGTACCTCTATTCACATACCTCGCGTGGCAAAGTGGATCAAATTCCCTAGATTATGGGTGACTTGTTATCAAAGCGACCGAAGAATCGCTTATTTTATAGTATGTCCGTTTATTGCTTTTGGATGAGCTCATTCTTGACATATCGTTCCATCAGCAACTCCTGAGAAACTATGTACACAAGACCTCATGCGAACACTCGGCATTGTTTGTAACAACGGTCAGCTGAGTAGGCTTGTCGTCGACGAGGTGTGATCCTCGCTGGACTATGGTAATTGAGCTGATCTAGACATTCTTCCAGGCGCATTGCATCTCTGTGAGCTTAATCTCTATGCATCTCATCACCCTTCCCATCATGCGATAGGAATGGGGTCACGACTTCAGAGAGGAGTATCGTAGACTTGGTTCATTCCGTGAACGTTTTCCGGGTGTCCCTATCATGGCGTTGACGGCGACCGCCACGAAAAAGTGATCCTTCTCTTATTGGTCCGTCACTTCCGCACTCACGCTTTGTAGTGTTCAGCGAGATATCATACGAAGTCTCAGGATGGTCGAGGACAAGCTGTTTACGGCTGTCCACCCGTTTAATCGTAGAAACCTCTTCTACGAGGTGTGTCCATTTGTCTCTACTAGATCAATGACAAGTGAGCTCGTTAGGTACGATACAAGTCGGCTCCGGATACATTGTCTCTGATGCAAGATATCTTGGAATTCATCGAGGCTTTGCACCGCCGTCGAAACCGCCCATCCTCGGGGATCATTTATTGTCGAGCGCGAGGGACGTGCGACGAGCTCTCAAATTACCTTCGTGGAAAGGGCTTGAATGCTCGACCATATCACAGAGGGATCAGGTGAAGGCTAACGTTTTTAACGCTGATGCTGGTGGCGATATTCACTGGGGGGAACAGCTCGAAAACATTGAGCAAGACATTGAAGGAGTGGGAGATTGGTGGGATTGGCGAGGGTGGTGTTGACGTGGTGAGTTATCGTTGCCAAGCGCTGTCCTTGAATTGTTTACGCCCTTCCGTCAGGTTTGTGCAACGATCGCCTTTGGGATGGGAATCGACAAGAGTGATGTTCGGTATGCATCTTGATTTGCTCTATTTTAGCGAGCACATATTGACTAAGCTAGATACGTCATTCACTATGATCTCCCGAAGAGTTTGGAAGGTGAATGCATGCATAAGAAGCGGTGGCCAATGTCTAACACGTTTCAGGCTATTACCAAGAGACAGGTTGGTTGAGCCCAAGGATCATTTCTGAGTTAACCCCGTTGTGATAGGTCGAGCAGGCCGGGATGGACTGGTGAGTCATGTCGCCCCCCACTATGTGTTGGCTTGACAACTTCACTACAAGCCATCCAGATGTATACTCTACTATTGTAAGACTTACAATCATCGTTTTGTTATTCGCTCACACTGGTGTCAGCACGCGAGGATGCGTTCCGTCTTCGAAGGTTGGTGTCCGGCGCGCACGCCAGACGACAAGACGCAGTATTTTCTAAGAATGGACTCGAGCCCAGTCAACGGTCGATTAATAGTCTAGATTCGGTACGCTCCCTAATGATCTACTATTGGTTCCTGTTGACAACATTAATTGCCTTGCTTGGTTTCATAGCTTGTCAGTTTTGCGGAGAACGTCGACGGATGCAGACATGTTGTAAGAGCTCACTTGATTGGATCTGCAAAATATCCGTCGACGTTTGTCGAGTCTATCTGTAGGTACTTCGGGGAGATCATCGATACCACAGACGACGGTGTCATGGAAAGCATTTGTGATAAGATGTGCGATGTGCGTCGTTTTTTGCTTGACAGCCAACGTATTTCTCGAGGCTTACAAAAGTCCCATTTTATGATGCACATCATTCAGGTGTGCAAATTTCCCGACAAGACGCGACAATTGAAAACGAACCTCTCGGAGGAAGTCCATGCAGCTGCGGCCATCTCGAGGTCAGATTGGAACTCCGGGTACGAAGATGATGAGGATTCAGAGGATCGGAAGCCACAGCAACAACGCGCGCCGTTGTTGACGGGCTCGAGCGCAAATGAGATTGGTCCTGGTCAAATGACCCTCTGGGACTGCCTCGACAAGGCGCCGGCTCAGGGATTCAAACGTCCCAGAGCACAAAATGACAAACATGTCTTGCCCAGCTCGAAAAGGGCCAAGATAGACCACCCAAAGGATGAGTGTGCCACGAAGAGCAGCAGTTCAACTAACAATACCGGTGTGAGTACGAGTGTTGTTGTCCGTGCGAGTATGCCGCCCCCACTTGGTGAGTCGGTTACTCCCCTTGTATAACCGCTTCCTCCGCTGCCCTAGCTCAGTGAAATTTGGATCAGTGACACGACCACATAGTTCAGTGAATAGTTTGAAGAAGCCGTTCAAGACGCCGTTCAAGATACCATTCAAAGCACATGAAGAGAGTCATAACCATGTTGTGAATCCGAATGGTCGCGATCAAGGTCGACAACAAGAGCAAACTATCCACTCTCCGCTAGTCGGGAACCACTGCATACGAAAGGACGAAAACGAAAACGATGTTGAAATCGTTGATATTCGGGTGAAGCAAGAGCCTCCCCAACCCAACGACGCCGTAGACGACCAGAGTGAGCCGAAGTAGACCGGTTCCCAGGTTGTCACCGCGTGCCAATGATGGTTTTCCTCCTGCAGCAGACATGGACATGGAAATTCCCGACGTAACGATGGAAGTAGAAGCAGCCTTTTCGCACAAAATTCCGGTGAGTTAGTTCTTCCACTTACAACCGCCCTGGCTTACAACGTGTATGCACTCAGCTGGGAACACGGAACGCGATGTTTAACGTGCTTCACAAGTCCCTTCATCGGGTCCTTCCACCCGACGCAGCATCCACGCACCATGGCCCCTGGAGTATCCTCAGGGATGCTCCGACGAGCACAGAGGGCAGGTACGTACCGTAGTGCAGCGGGTCGCATGACTCGCATATTCGATGCGCGAAGCAGATGACGCTCATGGTTCCACCTCAGGATGCTCGTTTTGGCAGACGCCGCCAGGAGGCTGGAGCACGCAATTCACATCATGTGTGCGACACCATGCGGATATGAAGAGCGCAGTGTACAAAAACGGCGAGCAATCGCGTCGCTCGGTGTTGACAAGAGACAGAGAAAAGCTAAAGGTAGTGAAGAGAAGGATGGGGCACTGTCGGACGAGGATGAGGATGTGGGTGAGGTAATGAATGCATTGAGAGAAGGCATCAAATGGTGGAATATGATGCAGAACAGACATATGTATACCCACTGAACTAGCACAACACTAATCTGCAATAAAAACCATGTCATATTTCATTGATATTGGAGTAGGGAAATCCCTTATCAGCAAACTTCCAGAGTGGCTGTACAAGGCTGCATAGTCAGTGACAGTGCTTGCAGCAACACAATTGGGTTCTGGCTGTACAGTTCATGTACAGTTACATCATGTACTGTAAACCTCACCTACAGATGAATCATGATTGTGAAATGGTGCAGAAAACACAAGTTGAAAATTCTGTGGCTGTGTGAAGACCTGGTGAGAACATGCTATGCATGCCAGGAAAAAAAAGGTTTGGTTCTCCCCTCAATCCACCCATGTCCTGCCAACTGTCCATTGATACCAAGGTCTGTATTCCTGTTCTTCATGAACAGGGATGTGTTGAAACTATAGTGTTTTATTCATCTATTCATTTGTTAACACTAGTTATTTCTTTCATGATAGAGTGGTTATATTTCACTTTATCATATCTAGGCTCATCACATGACAGATCTAGTCCATTCTATGGCTAGATGTAACAGGTTATAATTTTTGCAATCAGCCTAACACTATGGATTGGTCTAGTGCCACTACACAAGTCCTGTACTGCAGGCATTCAACAGACATAGTCATGAGTGAGTCTCACTTGATATCATATCATATCTTTTTCCTATTATTATTTTCACTCTTCTCCTTTAAGTTATATTTACTCACCAGATCTCATCTCTGAATTATCTCAGGATTTGCCCAGGTGTCAGGCCTTGTGTGTACACAGCCTTCTTTTAATTTCCATGCTGTGTAAGGCTATGTTGCCTCATATATTTAACCACTGTGCCCTTGAGGCAGTTTGCTTCTCTTCCATTTTGAAACAACCCAAAGGATGCTTAAAGGTTATAGCACCTAGTTGCCTACTAGCTTCTAATGGAGGGAAGGACTACTGAGTTTGACTTAGAGGAGGTCCTGTGGGGAAATCTCCAAGAGAAATAGACTGAGGTTCTCTGGAGGGGGAGTTCACCCTTATATACTACCAACTATGTTTGTACATGTATGGCTTGTATCTAAGATGAAATACTCTCAAGGAAATGCCCAATACCCTCAGGGTGGGCAGAGATGAAACACTGCCCTCTAGGCTGTGTGGAATGGAAGAGAAGGCACTGTCTTATGAAACATGTGTCAAGTCCTCATGTCAAAAGTCTGGAAATGAAAAGAAGCATCACACAGCATGGAAATTAAAAGAAAAGGCTGTGTGTGACCAAAGAAGAAGATCTTGAATAGATTCAGGGAAGATCCATAGATCAGATCTTCGATCAATATATATATAGATAAGATAAGATTGGAAGTGAGATTCACTCACAACTAAGTCCAGCTTTACTTGTGGCACTAGGCCAGAGTGTAGTTCAACTACAAAGAATGTAAGTGAAATGATGGTCAAAAATTACCACCTATAACACATTTGATGCACAGCCCACTGCTGCACATTCATCTCTGCTTCACAGCCTTGAGGCTGTTCCATCTATATATTCTATTATAACCTAGCTACTATACACTGATTAGGATATGCAGTACATATGTACAAACAGTAGTCAGTAGTATATAGTATAAGGATGAAGCTCCCTTCCAGTGATCCTCAATTTAGATCACATAGAGTTTTCCTTATCAGACCTCTTCTCTGAGTGATACAAATATCCCTCATCCTAAGTTCTGTTACAGCCAGCCTGGGTAGGAATGAAGGTAGCCCTGAAAGTGACTGGGGTTCAAAGGTTTGGGAGGACAAGCTTATTTGCAAACAAAGAGGCTGAAGGAAGACAGAGGTTTAAGAGTTCTGAGGAGCAAGAAGTTCAAGGGTAAAGGGTCCACTTAGACAAGGGACAAGTCATTTAGAGGTTTCAAGAGAAGCTAGGGACAAAGAGATGATTCAAGGGATAAGATTAGGAAAATCTAGCTTGGAAGTTCCAAGCAGTTACAGGAGAGTTCTTATACTACTTGTATAGAACCTGTTACGATTTCTTTTTCCTTTCTCTGTACTACCAAATAGTGCCCTTTATCTTACTTACGAACACTCTCTCTCTTCCTATGCTGACTACTCTTAGTAATGCTCGTCAGCATAGTCTTTTCCTCACTTCATTCATCTATGGTTATATAATCTTATCCAGATGGGTAGCTCTTTCCCAGGTTCTATTACTATATAAACCCATAGCCATCTTAGACTTTTCCTCACACTAGTTCTCTCTTGTACTACAACCATCTACTATCACAACTCGTCTTCCACTTAGGCTTCGCCTAGTGTGACCTTGACCAAGACTAGCTTCTCTCTCAACCCTCGACCCTCCTTCTACAAAGGGGGTACTTTGTGGGCATTGCATTCCAACCCTTGACCCAGAACAGACTTTGTCCTTTTCACTCAGGTGTCTCTTGCCACCCTTGTGTTCTATCCTTGACAGTCTTCTACCCACTGCTAAGTGGTAGTTCCTCTCTTGAACGTGTCTTGTTGCTGCATGTAAGGCAACTCTTCTATTCATACTCGCACCCTCTTGTATCTTGTCAGTCTCACAACCCTTGACCCTACAAGTTGTAGGTGGTTATCAAGAGCTATGCCTGGTCCTACCTGGAACAGTTGTAACAGAACCCAATGGAAGAGGTGTGAGTATGCCAAGAAGTTCCTTGGTCAGTGGTTCAAAGAATAGAATGCAATGCAATGGAAGGAATCATAACCAAGCAAATGGAAGGTTGAGGAAGGTGATGGAAGATGTGGCTATGGCAAAAGGAAATGTAGTCTGTAGGGATTGTGAAACAACCTCAAAGGCTTCATATGTATAATACACCAGGTTGCCTAACTTAAACTAAGAAGAGGGATATTCATATCACTCTGGAGAGAGGTCCAATGAGGGAAAACTCCAAGTGATCTAAACTGAGGATCACTGGCTGGGGACTTTGCCCTTATATACTACTGACTACTGTTTGTACATGTGTACTGTAGATTGAGATCAGTAGATAAATATGGATAGATAAGACATAGCATTCAAGGCTGTGGAATGGAGATGAATGTGCAGCACTGGGCTGTGCATCAAATGGAAGGGAAGTGAACTGCCTCAAAGTAGTACATGGTGATTAAAAACATGAGGCCAATATAGCCATACACAGCACAGAAATTAAAAGAAGGCTGTGTATACACAGGGTCTGAGATCCTGGGCAGATCCTGGAATAATCTGGAGATCAGATCTGGAGATTGAATATAACTAAAAGTAGAAGAGTGAAAATAATGATAGGGAGAAAAGATAAGATAAGATATGATGTGAGACTTGCTCACAATTAAGTCCATTGAGTGCCTGTAGTACAGGACTTGCATAGTGGCACTAGGCTGATCTGTAGTGTTAGGCTAATTGCAAAAATTATAACCTGCTACAGATTGAACTTCAAAGTTCATAATATGAGATAGGGGAGAGAGGCAAGTAAGGTATGAGTGGAAAGAAATTGTAACATTACCCCCTTGGTAGATTTGAATCACTGATAAGAAAGCAAGACTAGACAGGAGAGGGAAGAGGAGGAATATGGGATAGTAAATAGAAGTATAAGAAAAGAAAGAGTCCTAGTCTGATCAAGATCAAGGCTAGCACAGCTAGCAAGGGGATCAGATGAACCTTTGCAAGAGACAGTGTCAATACCAATTGCCATTTGCATCTATCTGAGAGGTGTCTCCATAGAATTTGTCTGGAGTAGGAGAATGCTCAATCTGTTATGATTTCTTTTTCCTTAACATTGTACTACTACTGTTTACCTATGGCTCACTTCCACACCCGCCACCTTCCTCTCCCATCTGCGATATCACTTGCAAGGCAGTGTGTACTCCATCTACTTAGATTTCCCCTCAGTCTGGTCCACTTAGTCCTCTCTCTCGTTTCGTGGTTACATAATACTTACCCCACCAGGTAACTCTTTCCCAGGGTCTATTACTATATAAACCCATAGCCACTGTAGTTTCTTCCTCACACTAGTTCTCCTTTATACTTCCATCATCTGCAATAGCAGCTCTTCCTCCACTTAGGCTTTGCCTAGTGAGATTACTCTTGACTAGTTGTCACCTTGACTCCAACCTCCACTGCCCTTTCTCTTAAGGGGGAAGCCTTGACCTCGCTCTTGACCTCCACTGCCCTTCCTATAAAGGGGGTAGTTCTGCGAGCATTACGTCTTGTCCTCTGTCAGTGTTACTCACCTCCTTCATCCTTCAACACTTTGTCCACCGCTGAGTGGTCTCTATTGTCCAACCCTTCACTACTTCGACCCCATCATCCACCTTGCCCTTAACCCTGAACCTCCAAGCGGTTGCAGGTGAACTTCAAAGGCTATGCCTGGTCCTACCTGGAACAGTTGTAACAATAGAACTAGCATATACCTGAATGGTTACCATCGCATAAGCCGCCACCATTCCTTCTTGCATCTACAGATCAGCTCCTTCATGGAGATCTTCTGTACCTCCCCAACCCTCATCACCAACACTCTCTTCAGAGAGCTCTCCTGTTACTTCACCGTCAAGACCTTCTACAGCTGCTGACGAACGTCCTACTTCGGAGACAGAAGAAGCCTGCCTTGCCCCAGTAACTGAAGTGCTTGCTCACTCTCTTTCTCTCTCTGAGACTACATTGGCTAATACTGAAAGACCTACCACACCCCCTCTGTGGCAAGAACCACCTGAACAACCTGCTTCATCTTCTTTCCTCACTTCATATCCCCTTGCTCTCCCTTGTCCCCCTCTCCCACCTATCGCTGCCAACTCCACTTGCTCCTCGGGAACTATGTCCTCTAAACCAGTTGAGCTTTGCATCTCACCCCCATCCACATTCAATGGGGACTACACTAAGGCCAAACCTTGGCTCAATGAAGTTCGAGTTTACCTTGCCATCAATGCCAAAATATACAACTCGGCCGTCAAGCAAATTGGTTTCGCCCTCTCTTATATGAAGATGGGATCAGTGCTCACATGGGCTCACACTTACCAGACCAAGGCATTAACCGGTACCACCCTAGACCTCAGAACATTTGACCAATTCATAAAGGAGTTCCAAACCTCATTCAAACACCATGACACCATGGCCAATGCCCTCACATGGCTTGCCACTACCAGAGTCAAAGCAAAAGGGGGTGACTACACTGCTGCCCTCCTTACTTACAACACCAACTTCCAGGCTAAAGCCACCATTGCGGGAGTCACTCAAGAATCCGTCCTCATTTCATATTATCAGATGGGGATTCCCTTGGTACTCATGGAGAAAGTCATGGGATTAGAAACAGTGCTGACCACTATTTTGGAATGGCAGAAGAAGGCATTGTTGATTCAAATGCGATGGGATCAAGCCCAAGCCATCAAGAAACGCCAGATGGTCCACCTCCCATACACTTCTCATGCCCCACATGTTGCTCACCCAAAGGACCCCAATGTCATGGAAGTAGATGTGGTCAGAGTCAGAAAGCTCACCCCTGAAGAGCGAGCTTGATGTGTCAAGGAGAACCTGTGCTTCCGCTGCAGGAAACTGGGGCATATCATTGCCAACTGCAAGGTAGGGTCCCCTCCAAGACAAAAGCCTTACCTGCCACCATATACTCCAATTCCTAAGCCAAAGGTGCAAAAGGTGGAAGTCGAAGAAGACGTTTCCAAGCTGATTGATATAGATGACAATGAAGAAAGCGAAACTGTAGGTCGGGTACAAATCGACCAGGGTTTTTAGACAGGAGGCCTCTTTTGATGCAAGCCACCTCCTCTTTTACTTGTGCACAAGTTGTATCTCGTAGTCCAAAATCCATCTGAATTCTGTTACGACTGTTTCAGGTAGGACCAGGCGTAGCTCTTGATATTCACCAACAACCACTAGGGTCTAGGGTTGGACCGAGGGACGACAGGGACAAAGATGGACGAGCTGCTCAAGGTGTAGCAGCAAAACACGTGCAACTGAGTATCGACCACTTAGCAGTGGGTCAAAGACTGATAACAACAAGGTATGAAGGAAGTGTTAAGAACACCGATGAAGAGTGGACTAATGTCCGAACAAGAGTGGGACACAATGCCCAGAGGACTACCCCCTTTGTAGAAGGAAGGTGGAGGTCGGAGTGAGCTAGCCTCAGAGAGTTGCACTAGGCGGAGCCTAAGTGAAATGCGAGTGGTGATTGAAGATGATGAAAGTACAAGAGAGAACTAGCATGAGGAAAAGTCTACAGTGGCTACAGGTTTATATAGTAGTAGGCCCTGGGAAAGAGTTACCCTCTTGGGTAAGTATTATGTAATCATGAGATGTAAGTGAAGAATGAGACGATATGGAACAGTGGGTGGATATGCCGTCGGCAAGTGATATAGTGGATGATGGGTAGACGGGTGACGGTGTGAAGAGAGGAAGAGAAGAAGGGAGACTAGTAGTACACAAGGAAAGAAGGAAATAAGGAATCGTAACAAATTCCCCTCCAACTTGTCCAACCAGCACATTCCCTCAAAGCCATTGACACCTTTGCCCTCGTAGACTCTGGAGTGGATGTCAACTGTCTCAATATGATGTTTGCCCGGAAAAACAGAATTCCTGTATCCTGGCTCAAACAACCTGTGGTCATTCGCAACATGGATGGATCTGTCAACCAATCCAAACAAGTACTCTATACAGCCCATCTCTGTGTCAACATTGATGGGGTGGCTATGCTCCAAAACTTCCATGTCATGAGTTGTGGATCCCACAACATTATCCTTGGCACCCCATGGCTGAAAGAAGCCAACCCTTGCATCAACTGGGAAAAACAAACTCTTGAAGTCAACAAATCCAAAGACCAATCAAGGGAGCTCCACTGACTTTACAAAATGGATTTGGAATGACACAACTCTCATTTTCAGAAAACAAGAAACAATACTCTGATCAAGCATGTGGTCTGCTCCATGGAAACGGACCAACATTTGTTCAATTACATCAACGAGTGGACCCCCAGAACGTGGCAAATTGACACTCACCAACACACCATCCACTGAGATTGGATTCCTTCCAAGGATGGGCATTATCTCCCTGCAACTTCCATCACTGCCACTACCACCTCTACTCAACTCGCAGCTGATGCCAACAAATCCAAGACCGCTGCCACTCTTCCTGAGGCTTTCTTGGCCTTCAAGGATGTATTCGCTAAAGAGTCTTGTGACCACATTCCCCCATTCTGGCCTTATGACCATGAGATCAACTTGAAACCTGAATTCAAGGCCAAGATATCCATGCCATACAAACTTGATGCCACTCAGGAAAGTGTTGAATTTGTGGTGTTTTCTACCATTTTATCCATGACACCACAAAGGCCAGTTTATTATTCTCTTCCCATGTCTAATGGCTATTGCATTAGGTTTCAGTGGGGATAGCCAATTGATCTATCCCTCACACCACTTTTCCTTATCTTATCTTATCTTATCTCTGATAAGATAATGATAGATAGATAAGATCTACTTTACTGACAAACTGGTACTTTGTTACAGACCAGTCACTGTCATCCTTTCTGACACACTGTTGCCATGACAATGGTCACAATCACTGTCACCTGTCACGAAACATCTTCTCTGTCATACTTGACGTGAGAAGTGTTTCAGGTTGGCAGATGGTTGCTATGCAACTATAGCGCTCACCAATCTCATTCCAGTGGGGATTCCCACGGTTGTCTTGGGGATTGTCATGGAGACCACGGGTTTATGCTATTGGTCTACCAGACAGTCTTTTACGCCATTGGCTCCCAAGACAAGCCTTATGGTGACAGTTCTTTATGCCATTCACTCAACAATCCACTGGGGTTCTTATATAATCCCTGGGGATGTTTCACAGTGGCATTTTACCTTTTATGGGGTGTTCACAGTTTTTTGGATTAAACCTATGTTTAATCCTGCTGAGTTTCAACCTTATCTACTACATGTATATAAGGGCCTTGGTTTCGGCCTTACAGCCAAGCAACCAGCCAGGCAGCCAACCACCCAAGCTGCCAAGGTAGCAGGAGTATCTGGGCTCACCCCCAAATATATCTGTGGCTTCACCCCCATCTATGCTGTCCCTCTGAGCTTCTCTCTATTACTCTGAGCCAAGGACATCAAGCCACATTCCTAGGTCACTATCAGGACCACTCTTCCTACAGTAACCGTGCGGTTCATTCCGGCAACCTCTGCACCTGGAAGACTGGTACCTCAGGAGATCTTAGTGACTAGGACCTGCTCCTATCTATTCAAGACTCTACTAGTGAACATCGGTTAGTCTAACTACCTGACTCACTCAGTCCTGTGTTCTGTTCTAGATGACAACACTATCTGGACAATGTTTCCTCAGTGCACTCTTGGCAAGAGTCTTCACCATGAGCCTGAAGACTCATCCTCACTATGAGCCCAAGGACCTCCTCATTGGAATGGAACAAAGTGTTGTCCCCATTCATACCTAATGTGCTCAAAGCACTCTCCCATCTTGGCATATTTATTCAGAGTTTGATCAAACATGAGATCACCCTCATTTTGTAGAACTGCTGTGTATACTTTGTAGTCAATGGCTTTACAAAGTAATCATATGGCCATGTTGTCATCAATCTTGATTTCCTCCTTTAGGAATTGGAACTCATTGAGGAATTCCATTGTTTGGTGATTTCCTTGCTGGAGGTTTTCAAGCTTGGTGTATGCTTGTTCTTTGTAATCCGAGATTTTAAAGTATTTTTCTATGTCCTTCTTGAATTTGTCCCAATCAGGCCATTTGTCTTTAGTGAGTCCTTTAGATATCTGTAGATGAGTGAATGCACTTGCATCACCCAACATTCTCATAAGCACAGTGGCAGCCTTCTCTTTGTCCTTGCACATAGGGTGTCACTTCTGGATAGATACCCATAGCTCCATGAAGAGCCACCATTTCTTAAAAGTGCTTCTTTTCCCATCCCATACACCAGAATCTGAGAATTTCTTGTCAAAGCCTTTCAATGCATCATCAACTTTGATTGCAGTTGAGATCTTATTGATCTCATCCTTGATATCTTGCCACAAAGTGCTCATTGTCCATAGTAGTAGATGGTCTGGGGGCAGTGGTAAGGGGATTGGAGTTTATGTAAAGGGTGGAGTGAACAAGTAGTGCAATTAGCAAGAACTGTCCACTCTCTGGGTTTTACTTTTTTATCCCAGCAGATGTCTTTGAGCCAATTGTGTGTGAATAGAATGGTGGGATCTCCATTCAGATATAGGGCAGCAAGGGGGGTGAGAAATTCTTTGAGATCCTGAGTCTTAAAAGGATCTGAGCAGCGAGGGGGCATATAACTCTGTGAAGAAATACTACAGTCTCCGGGGGCAGCTGTGGGAAGACCTTTGATGCAATGTGGCAAACTGTTACGATACCATCCCCATTAACCTAATTATTTACACTTTTACTCCTAGTCTAGGGTTAGCCTAGCTAGATGGACTCTACATTGTACACTGGACTTGCATTATTTCCTATACCATAGCATGTGACCTGTCACATGACTCCCATTCCCATCCCTGGCATGTGATCTAGTCATGTGATCATATGTATCATTAGTAGCTTATGGACTATTACATATCTATGATGTCATTGGATCTAGACCACTACATCATAGTCTAGCCCCTTACATCACCACTTTCATTACTTAGACATGTCCTTATTTAGTAATGGGGTACCGGCACAGCATGGTCTGTGCACTGGCCCCTCTGATATATAAAGGGCATGGTGAGATGGACTGGATTCCCTCCAGTCTTGTCAACCTGTGCATTATCTGGGTCTAAGGGGGAGTGGCCTTAGCTGCTACATGCTTCCCTTCCAGCTCTAAGGCTCATACAGACTGCCAATCCTTTTCTCATTGTCATACAATGTTGCCGGATGTCATAGCCAGATCTTCTTATTGGTATCATTAGTGCGTCATTGGGTAAGCCTTCAACGCTGTGTGCTTGGGCTAGGGCTTGAGTCTACTCACTCTATGAGTTCCTCCTTGGGCTCATTACACAAACTACCACTGAGAAGTTGATAGTTTATTGTCTGAGTTCAGACAGGGGAGGAACCAGGGTACTGCTAGTTTTTTAAAGCTAGCACACTGTCGACAGGAACTCTTGCAGCTACTCATGGGAGGGGGTGGTCTGCACTATTTGCAAAGCAATGTTATCCTTATTTCTGATGTCAAACAAGTGTATGACTACTGTTTATAGGATGTATGCCCTGAGCCCTTCTAGCGGTGCCCATACTCATTCTCCTTAACTCTGGAGTCACAGGTTTGACCTCATAAAGAAGTCTAGTTCAAGTGAAATGAAGTCTAACTACAGATTCAAACTGAGATGAAACCTAAACCTAAGCTAAAGGCAATGAGGTGGAATGGCTAGAACACACTTTGACATCGTGCAACATTTTACGATGAAGAGGAAAGAAGAAGAAACACATGATACAATGACCATGGGCAGGGGTGAAGAAGAGCTAGGTATTCCACTTAAGCCTAGGAGTGATTCCCAGATAATGCCCAAGTGAACTAGACTGGGGAACAGTCATAGTATCATCCAGGTATATATACAACTGCCAAGACTATTACTAATACATGACTAATATATTGTGGGAATGATATGATAGATAAGAGAAAGGTACAACCAATGGCATAAGGGGCTCTTATCTATGATGTCATAAGTCTAGACCAGTCATGTGATCTGATGTCATAGAGTCCAGGTCCTAGTCACGTGATCGTGGGAAATGAAAGATAGGGGGAAAGTCATATGACCACGTGTGACAAAATAAAGAGAAAAATGTGTAGGTTATGAGTATATGAGTGAGAGATTAGGAAAATTAAATACATATCATAATACAAATGACAAGGTGGAATGACTAGAACTGTTACAACCAAGCCCCTGAGGGATTGGGTGGGATGTATGGAGCTGTTGCTCCACCCAGCAGCAAGGAGCACAGTACTCCTAGTGGTCAGAGATCCTGGAAAGAAATATCAGGAGGAGGAACAAGGTGAGCCTGATAGACAGACAGGCTAGAAGGTGGAGGAACCAAGGGAGGTTCAGAGGAAGGTTGGAGAGGCCAAGGAGGGAGGCCTGAGGATGAGGAAGCTGCAGGGGAAGATTGCAGGGGATACAGATGAAAGCCAACATTAAGTTGGGACATGTGAGGCTTTGAGGATATGAAGCGAGGTGAGGGCAACCAGCCACAGGCTGATGAAGGGAAGACTTAAGGGAAGTGTAGGTCTCCTGGAAAGGAGTCTGGAGGACAAAGAATGATCTCAGAGGGTGGGAGATCTGAAGGAAGGTGGTGTTTACAGTGCCAGACTGAGGGTCAATGAAAATGCACACAGTGCAGGGATGAGAACAAGCTAGTATTGGTAGGGCAGAGATAAGGACCTGGGGAGTAGGTGAAGACAGAACTAGGCATAGTATGGGAGTACTATGTCCTAAGTACTGGGTAGGAACTAGCATAAGAAATGCTACAAAGTGTTACAATATGTATTTAATTTTCCTAACCTCTAACTTGTACTGTAATGAGCCCAAGGAGGAACTCATTAAGGGCAAGGCAAACCTCTAACCCTAACCCCAAGTGCACAGCATTGGAGGGCCACCCAATGACGCGCTAACCACGATCTGAAGAGAAGAGGACTGGCTATGACGTCATAGATACATAATAGTCCGTAAGCTACTATGATACATATGGTCACATGACTAGGTCACGTGCCAGGGACAGGAATGGCAGTCACATGATGTGATCACGTGCTATGGTACAGGAAATAAGACAAAGTCCAATGTACGAAGTAGTCCAAAAGTGTAGCGAAAGTAATGTACTAGCTAGGCTAATCCTAGACTAGGATAAAAGTTAGGTTAAAGGGAACAGTATCGTAACACTATCCCCCTCCTAGGTTTTGCTTCTCTGGGCAAAACTAAGGGCTGTGAAGTGAAAAACTACTAGGTGTCCATAGAAAGAGTGAAAACGGCACATGAAACAAAAAGTCTGAGAAAACGCGAAAAACCACCCTCAGGAAGGGGTGCCAGAACCAACAGAGGGGACCTCTCCAGTCCTCCCTCTAGCTCATCCCTATGAGGAACCTCCGGTCATAGTCGTCAGAGGTTTGGGCTCCGTATACACTTCGCCCTCACCAATTCCTCCTATTCACTCCGGTATTATCCCCTACACTATCCCCTTCCTGTCAAACTTGGTCCCCAGGTTTGAAAAAGCGAGCAGAGCAAGCGTGTAAAATGAAGGAAGTCATTTTTGTGACAACAAAAATGAAAAAATCGACCGAAAACGAAAACGAAGGCCCCCAGGTGTGTTAAACCCGTACAAAAGGCCGTGAGTCCAAAAGTCCGAGGTGTACCCCACCTCCAAAGGTCCAAAACCAAAACCAAAAACTAAACTAATATCAACCGGCTTCTTCCAAGGTCTCCCCTGTCAGCATCGGCAAATACTAATCTAATCTAAATACAATATACAATTGCTGTCTTCTGAGATCTAATCTCATCGGGATCGACTGTGTGAAACAACAAACTAAAGAAAGGAAGTGGTCATGGCAACTAAGCCATCTCCATATGACCAATAACTAATTATACTAAAAGAAAAGAAAAGACTGCGGCGATGTGGTGTCAAAGTGTGAAGCTACTACTAATCTTATCCAAAGTGTAATCGTCCACTATAATGTCTGTCAAAGTGTAAAGTCCAACTTGTGTCCGTAAACGTCTGTCAAAGTGTACTAATGTCCATTGT
>JBBPJV010000516.1:0-20480 GCA_038088915.1 Sutorius aff. eximius
CTGATGGCCACTCCCCCTTAGACCCAGGCTATGCACAGGTTGACAAGACTGGAGGGAAACCAGTCCGTCTCACCATGCCCTTTATATATGCAGAGAGGCCAGCGCACAGACCATGCTGTGCTGTACCCCTGATAACTAAATAAGGACATGTCTAAGTAATGAGAGAGGTGACGTAAGGGGCTAGACTATGACATAGTGGTCTAGACCCTATGACATCATAGATATATAATAGTCTGTAAGCTACTATGGTACGTATGGTCACATGACTAGGTCATGTGCCAGGGACGGGAATGGCAGTCACATAATGTGGTCACGTGCTATGATACGGGAAATACGTTGAAGTCCAATGTACGATGTAGTCCAAAGTGTAGCGAGAGTAAAGTACTAGCTAGGCTAACCCTAGACTAGGATAAATGTTAGGTTAACGGGGACGGTATCGTAACACTTTGTCTCATGGTGGAGGAAGGCAGTGTTGAATTTGTCGACAAAATCATTGAATTTTCCTAGGGAAAGGGAATGAGGGGAGGCTTTAAATGCAGCATTCCTGAAGGTGTTGGCCCAGATTAAGGCTGACCCTCCTTTCATATAAGAGAGGGCATAGGCGACTCGCTTAGTGTCAGTGTTGTATACATCTTCATTTATGGTGAGGTATATCCTGACTTCATTGGGCCAGGGGGATGACTTCCTGAAATCTCCGGAAAAGTCCGAAGGGGGGGAAATCCTCAGTTCGGTGGGTTTGGTCATCATAGGGGGAGGGTGGAATACTCAGGGTGGGGGCGACGGGGGTCTGGGGGCTTGTCGGTAGATTTGCGAAAGCAGTTCTACCAGTTGGGCAAAGGATCTCTGTGAAGAAATAGTGGTTCTGTGGAGAGGACCAGTGAGCGATTGCTCTACGTAGTCCTGCTGCTGGGGAGTAGGGAGTGTTACGATATGTATTTAATTTTCCTAACCCCCAATGCATACACTTGCATAGCTACTCTTTTTTCTCTTTATTTTGTCACACTAGGTCACGTGACTTTCCCCTATCTTTTCTTTCCCACGATCACGTGACTAGGACCTGGACTCTATGACATCAGATCACATGACTGGTCTAGACCCATGCCATCATTGTTATGAACTCGTTTCTCTTAACCTAACTACACTACTAGCTTACACGTAGTCTACACTTTTCTTTCCCTTTCTCTTGTCACAACCAGGTCACATGACTTCCCCTATCCTTCTTTTCTCACGATCACATGACCAGATCTAGGCTCCTATGACGTCAGATCATGTGACTGGTCTAGACCATGACATCATAGATAAGAGTCTATTCTGCTATTGGTGTACCTTTCCTTATCTATTGTACCACTTCTACTATTTATTAGTCATGTATATTAGTCATACTCTTGGCACATGTATATATACCTGGGTGATGCTACGACTGTCCCCCAGTCTAGCTCACTTGGGCATTACCTGGGATCGTACCTCAGGCCTAAGGTGGGATATCTAGTACTACTCTCCTTTCCCCTTGCCCGTGGTAACCATTCCATGTGTTCTCTCTTCTCTCCTCTTCATCGTAAAACGTTGCAACGCGTCATAAGTTGTTCTTGTCGTTCCACCTCGTCACGTACTTAGTTCTGGTAGTACGGTCTCGTTTCAATCATAGATAAGAGTCTATTCTGCCATTGGCTATACCTTTCTTTATCTATCGTACCATGTCTCACGATATATTAGTCATGTATTAGTAATAGTCTTGGCACATGTATATATACCTGGGTGATACTATGACTGTCCCCCAGTCTAGTTCACTTGGGCATTACCTGGAGTTACTTCTAGGCCTGAGCGGATTATCTAGTCTCTCTTCACCCCTGCCCATGGTCATCGTATCACATGTTTCTCTTCTTCTTCTTTTCCCCTTTTCATCATAAAAACGTTGCTGGGCATCAGAACCAGTCCTATTGGGTTTCACCTCGCCAGCTTAGTGCCTAGTAGAATAGCTTCGTCTCAGGGAGGGTCTCGTCTTGTTCAGAAAGGGGGGACTGGGGTTTGGAGGTGGTCGAGGGGGAGGGGGAGGATGGTAAGTCTCGGTAGTCATGGATCAAGGGGTGTCTGGGTGGAATGGTGGGCAGCTGTGATGGTGCCACCTAAGAGTAGTCTTAGCATATTGTTATGCCTAGTCCAGCTTGGAGTAGGTTGTGACCGTTTATACATGCTGTAGTGGTCAAGGGGGTTCCGCTGAACTATGCACAGATGGAGTATCGTATGGTCAAGGGGTTCCGCTGGACTATACACAAACGGAGTATCGTGTGGTCGAGGGATTCCACTGGACTATGCACAGACAGGTCTTGGAGAGTTTGCAAGCATAGTATTCTGGTTACGCTAAGACTAGTGTATAGGGATATATGCTGAGGGCTCTTATAGAACTATTACTGGGTCTCGGGAAAGTAGGAGAAGTCTATGGAACAAGGACCGAGATGGCGGTAATATCACTTGATCAGTAGAAACCCTAGAAAGGGGATAGAGGTGAAATGGGGCGAACCCGGATATAGACTGATCAAGTCTAAGTGAGACAAAGGAAAACGGAGTGAGAGGGATAACGGAGTTCTGTGCATCAAAGTTGAAGCAGGATGATCGAGAGAGTAAAGTAGAGGCCTCATGCCCGAATGGGTCAGCAAAGGCACTGAGGATGGGTGGAAGAGCCACTATCGAGTAGTCTGGAGATAGGGGCGAAAGAGATAAGTAGTCCGGTAGTCCAGAGTGGACGCAGTCTAGTACAAGGATAAAGAAGAGAAAAACATTACCAGGGCATCCCACGAGCTGTCGTAACAGTTCCTCCTTGGGCTTGTTACATGATCAGTCTGCACCCAATCCTGTCATGTGATTCCTTATTCCCGTCCTTGGCATGTGACCTAGTCATGTGACCATATGTACCATAGAGTATTCCAGACTCTTTACATACTTATGATGTCATCGGATCTAAACCACTATGTCATAGTCTAGCCCCTTACATCACCACTCTCATTACCTAGACATGTCCTTATTTAGTAGTGGGGTACCAGCACAGCATGGTCTGTGTGCCAGTCTCTTGCATATATATAGGGCATGGTGAGATGGACTGGATTCCCTCCAGTCTTGTCAACCTATGCATTACCTGGGTCTAAGGGGGAGTGGCCTCAGCTGCTACTATGCTTCCCTTCCAGTGCTGAGTGCTCATACAAACTAACCATTCCTTCATTATTGTCATACACCATTGCCGGGTGTCATAGCTGGTCCTCTCATTATCATTGGTATCATTAGCACATCATTGGGTAACCTTTCAAAGCTGTGCACTTGGGGTTAGGGTTAGAGGTTCGCCTTGCCCTTAATGAGTTCCTCCTTGGGCTCATTACAGCAAGCATGTGTGCAACCATAACTGTGACCTGATGTCTGTGGGTTGTCACCCATGGACTATGCTATCTCATGTATATCACACAATCATGCATTTTCATCTTACTTCCATGACATGGACCATTTGGATCTTTTCAAGACCCACATGATCAATTTTCTGCTTAACATATATAAGTTAGACCCTTTTTGTACCTGTACACCTCAGTCCATTGTCTTATGCACAACTGAGGTAAGCTATTTGTTTATAGTGTATTCACTCATACTAACAACTCATAGTTAGTTCTTTGATTAGGTGAATACTATAGTCTGTTGTCTTAACACATGACTGAGTTAGCTCTTGATTAGTCATGCTCATCCCAAGTCTGCTCAAATCTTTCAGAGTGCTATGTAGGCCATATAGAAGGCACTCAACTACAGAGCACCACATAGTCAACATAGAACAGCCCTGTCTACAGCCTTTTTTCTTTTTGCAGATGTGATATCCATCACACAATGGTTGGTTTGTCCAGTGGGTGTCACACTTCGATCGTCTCACCCACACGAACTGTATATTATATCCACACGTGGGCCACAACCGGCCGTTACACGGTGGAATTTACCGACAGGTTATTATAAAAGGGTCACTGCAGTATGAATTCGCCGTCTATTATCTCATTGTCGGAGAGGCATCCCACAGACATCGGGCTGACATAAAGTACATCATGTCCGACCCTTGCGCAGTCTATATTTTTCACGTCTGGACATGTAGGCCAGGACCTGTCTCGTGGGAGCGGTACGCTGTAATCGAGCTAGCCTGCTCGAGCCTGGGCCAAATGGATAACGTGATCACTGATGCGGAGACAATGAACATTCAGTGGCGACAGAACCAGACAAGGACAAAAGGATTCATGTTTCTTAACCTCGGTTTATGTCGGGCTGACAAGGAGGAAAAGGAAATTGTCGGCCTCTTGCAAGACAGAATTGCAACCAACACTGACGGGATGGCCGCGACAGAGATCGTATGACGCCGAGAATGTACGTGTGCAGTGGCAGCATAGCAATGCTATTCTGCCACCAGATTGAATTACGTTTTATTTTTTCCCCCATCGCTGACTCACAGACGACCCCGCCAACACTGCATGAGGGTTCACACGTGAAGGCACCAGGGGGTCGACGTCTGGAAACCTGGCACTGATCGTTTTGTCCCGCAACCCTCAGTCGTTGTTTTCGGAACCGCCCATATATAAACATATCAAAAAAAAAGTCCAAGATCCGGGATCAAAATGCTGTGGGGTTTCGTGCTGATTATGCGGAAAACGCCCCTTAAAAGTTGATCGACGGAGGAGGCTGTTGGCAGTTGCGGTTATCAACTTGTTTTCCTCAGGGTGTTTGGGACTCAGCTTGCCACCTTGGCACTGCCAACAGCAGATGCCATTGGCCCACCCCACGACCACAACTGCCGTTTACAACCAAGCATGAATGATGGTTGGTCGCCCGTCACATTTCATTGATGCTTTCCCATCCATTATAAGACCTCATAGTGCCAGCCGGTATCCCCGTTGCCTGCCCGTGTTCCTTCACCCTCCCAGCGCCCGAGTGATGCTCCCCGAGTATGCATCAGTAGCAGATAATATCCCAATTGACCTTCTTCGCCTCCGAGTCAGCAAGGTATATCTAATTCCATTATTAACAAATTAAATGGCACTAACGAGTGTCTGGTCGTCCCAGTTCCTCAATGGTACGTTTGGTGTCGACAGGCTATCCCATCGCGCTGACCATTCTCGTAGTTGCTGCGTTCGCTGCTTTCGTATGTGCACCGTTATCAGAGTGCTTCACGGATCTGACGGCAGTACTCACCCCACGTAGGTTTTCGATTACTGCTTGACATTTTCCACCGAGGTTTGTCACTATCACTTCAAACGTGCGCTGAGTGATGCTCAGGATAAATTTAGGTAGAGTATGTGTGGGGCACGCAGTGGGGATTGTCACGCGTTGTGTTCACACTATCAAGATATCTCCCCTTCGTTTCTTCTTTCCTAAGTTTTTATGGTACGTTCCGCTATCCTATTTGGATTGGCTTGCGGAAGACAGCGTTGCCACAGAGGCTCTGATGACCGAAGGGGTGAGCGTTCTCGTTGGACTTGTTAATCATGAATATTTTTGAGCCTCATCTCCAGTGTGGAGGCCTTGTTACTGCATTACATGGTCTGATTACGTTCCAGCTCAGTGGACGCGCTTGGTGATATTCTTCTCCAGTTACATTCACTTTGAGCATCATCTTCTCAGAGGGAGTCCTTCTACTCCGCACTTACGCGTTGTGGAATCGCAGCAAGAGGGCCCTTGTTTTTCTCTTGGTGTTGGTGGCGGTGGGTTCCGATGCATATATGCATTAGTTGAGCCTGGTTAATGATTATCGTATGTTTCCAGGCACTCCTTGCACTCGCCGAGGTTATACCGAGGCTAGTCAACTTCTCCTTACCTGGGGACTCCACCTCACCCTATCGTAAGTCCAGTTATATTACTCACTTGTGCTAAATCGCCGAAGGGCGCCGAGACAGAATTCTATCCAAGCTTTTGCTTTCATGAATCTTCGAGAAGTAGCATTCCCCATTTTGTTTTACTCATGGGGTACGAGATCAGTGTGTTCTCACTTTGCTCTCTATCGCGATGTATCTCACCCATCCCAGTCCTGCAGGGTATGAATTCTTGGAGGAAGTTTCGAACATACCGCAACATCCGCAATCGAATTTTGAATACGTTATATTGGGACGGGTTCATGTATATGTGGTGTGTTATTGGTGAGCAGTCCCGTTATTTCATGAAGAAGCCGGTTTGCTTACGAACATAATACCTAGCGGTGTCCGCGGCTAACCTGACCGTTGATTTGATTGCCCCTGTGAGTGTTTATCGTACCATGCTTATTCATCCGGAACCAAGCGCGCTCCCCCTGAAAAGATTACATATATTTCTTCATTTCATACGTTCGTATCGTCTCGCCGCGTTTTGGTCATTCAGGATCCTCATCTTGTGTTGTGTTGTCATAGCGCTCAAGTAGCAATGCACAGCGTACTCGCGTCTCGAATATTTTTCAACCTTAGAAAGTGTGATAAACAGACCAATATATCAGTCAGGGATGAGCTTTCTCTGGGAACTGTGAGTTCTCAGGCCTGGCCAGTCTTTGACTCTATATCACATGAAGGAGTGATTGCATAGCATGCGATCGTATTTCTCAAACGTTCTTACAGCCTACTACTCTATTTATGATATCTATTGCTGCGTTCGGGACGTCGAGGACCTAAGTCGCAGTCATCTGCCAGCGAACGTGCGACGCCATTGTCCCGGGTGACACATTATGGCCACTGGGGTTCCGTTCGGGTCCGATTCCCATCCGACCCTTATCGAGTTGATGGAATGATATCAACGCTTTACCTGCCTAGGTAGCGCTGGGATCCCGAAAAGTCCCAGCCGCGGCGCGGTCACCCTGTATTAGCCAGATGAATTGCCGAGAATCAACGCCAAGCTTCATTTTCTGCCTTGCGGTGTGGTCTGTGAGAACGTATGCGAAGTGTTGTGGAAGCATATCGTTAAGGCTTCCGATAGCCTTCTCAGGGGCTGAGAGAACCGAACCGAAGTTACTGTGGGAACAACATCAGGAAGACTGGGGAAAACAGGAACAACGTACCGAATCCAAATGAGAAACGCTTCAAAGGATTCTGGTTGAGTTGTTGATACCGCGATCACACGGGATGTACAACCGATCGATGCGGTGAAATCTAATCGGTGAAATGATGTGTCGGAATGTAGGTCGTATAATTATAAGAACGAGGATGAACGCGAAAAGAGGCACGATATGGCTGGCTCCTACGTAGCATAGATCGGTTGATCGAACAAACGTGCGCGCCCCGTGGCGCCAGTGTGGCGTACCTGTTCCCACAGAGCGTAACAGAAAATAAAGGGTGTCACGGGCAGCAGCCTGACTCTTCTCACTTGAGAAGTGGGTCAGCGGAGGGAATTGGCGAGCTCCGTATCAACAAGAGTGAGCGAGCCGAACAACTCGAATCGATGACTGTAATCAGTGACAGAGCGTGATCGCGCAGCACACCTTACGGGGTAATCACCATCCGGCCACGGCGACACGTTCATATATCTCATTCTCGTTGTCATTTGGACGGTATGTGATTTCGCAAGCCACTATCCGAAAAAGTCAGGTGTGAGAGCCATATGCCGAGCACAGGCTAGTGAAGGGGTTTCAAAGGGAATGTGGCGGACAGGGATTCAGTGCGTCAGTAGGCCCACTGCAATGCATTATGTAGCTGGTACTTGACATGTCCGGGAGAGTCGAGGGCCCGCGGGATCCTCGACAGTCCGGAAGATTGCTCGCCTCGGCATCGCCTACCTACGATAAAGGGGCTGCTATGCAATAATTGCAATAGAAGGGAAGTGGAAGCTGTGGATCGTTCACTCTACCCAGGAACACGCCGACATTTCCGGCAGGACGGTGACATAAGTATGCTCTAGGCAGCCCTCGATTGCTGTGGAGCCGGGCTTGATGAATTCGGCGTGTAAGACATGTGTGGACAGGTACCAGTGCAAAGCAGGGAATTCATGTCTTCGACGGCACCCGCACCGACCACGTTCAGTGAGCTTGCTCGCACCGTTGTTTCCTATCCAGGTGTGAGTCGGATGCCACGTGCTACACCGGACTACCTCGATGTGAGCGTGCGGATGCAATTCATCCACCACGTCGACATCGTCTCCAACAGGTATGTGGTATAGCGCCCCGACAAGCGCGAACAATCCCAAAGGATTCAAGTCGGATTTTAACAGACTATTTCTGGTCAAGGAGAAATATAGCGCCGAGCCTTGCCGCGAACAGGAACTCATTGCTTGTCCAGTGCTGTGTTGGAATCGCCCCATTCCTCACTCTTGTACTGGCTCGAGTTGGTCCCAATCCTGGAGAACACTGCTCTCGCATGACGGGGGTCGATGTCCTAACCTACATATAATTCGAAGCTTGAATGGCACCGACGTGTCGTACAACCTCGCTTATTCCCGTAACGACCAGTCTTTCGAGATTAACAGTTTCTTTGCCAAGTCGACAGCGCCATCGGCAAGCAGTTCGCTCTTTTCTTTTCTCCACCACATACTTCTTCACTTTGTGCACACTCACGTCTTTCACGCCAACACACGTCAATCAACTTACCTATATATCTGACGATACATGCACCCTGCCACATGTTCATCAGCCCATCACCTCTCTCTGAGCTCCACTGGCGCCGCTTCTGCGACCGTCTCGTATAACATCCACTCGGCCACGGCTTACCCGTTCCCGGGTTGGCTGCCCTTGTCCACGCTACTTGCCCCAGCCCCCGATCGGTTCTCGACTCCAACATCGTCCTGCCCCTCCATTACACCCAGCCCTCCATCACCTCCGCTTTCTAATTCCTCGACAATGCCACCTTCAGAAGCAGTTGAATATCCTCATTATTCGAGCTGGCAGGGCGTTGTTGACCCTGTGGGCCTCTCTA
Source organism: Sutorius aff. eximius (assembly GCA_038088915.1). Lineage (NCBI taxonomy): Eukaryota > Fungi > Basidiomycota > Agaricomycetes > Boletales > Boletaceae > Sutorius > Sutorius aff. eximius. Next base: position 8,874 of record JBBPJV010000516.1, read on the forward strand.
GTTCAAGGTGATACATTCCGCTGGGTACATTGGTGCCGCTGACCCTGGCTCAGTCCCAGCGTTTCCTTCACCTCGGATGCATCGGGACCGAATACGGATACGAGTACCAGCGTGGGTACGAGCCTACCGCCCTCCTCCACTTTCAGCTCTAATTCCGACCTTCCCCCTTCGCTCACATCTCCACCGACTACCTCTGGGACAATGTTGACTTCATCCTCGGCGATGACGCCGTCTCCATCGTTAACACCTTCACTCACTACCAACTCATCCACGTCAGAAACTTTCTCTTCCTCTACTTCGACCCGCACTCTCCTGTCTCCCACAACCTCAACAGCGCACACGTTCTTGTCTTCGGCGCCAGTACCGTCGCATACGGCATTCCACTCCGCGAGTTCGCCCTCTCCGTCTTCACCCGTCTCCACAGTATTCACATTATCCTCAACGTCTGTGACAGTTGGGAGTACGTCTGCTGTCGTAGAGATAACTACTGTGGTAATTTCAACCGCAGTGGTAATGTCAGTCGGTCCACCTTCCTCCTCACTCTTGAGCTCACCCTCGACATCAACTTATACCATTACATCACTGCTTCTCGGACAAGGAGGAACCATCACTGATTTTGTCACCTCGAGCGTCGCGCTGAGCACTGAAACACCTGGAAATGCCGCAGTGAGGTAAGTGTACTACTTGTTTTCTCTAGCCTGTTCTCGCTCTAGGTCGTTTCATATGTGATCTGAGGGGATCATCGTATTGATTGGATCTCCTCCCTTGACGCTTCTAATTCGAGTTTCATGCCTATCCTGTTTGTTTGCCTTTTACCCCTGTGTCGTCATAATCTGCTTAACCTAGGCTAACTCTCTCCTCTATGATCACATCCGACTTTATTCATCCGGCGATTTCCCCGCCTATCTCTGGAATGCAATCTATTGTGCTTGATACACGTTCGGTGTCACTTCCATTCGCGTCGATGGTTTTCGGGGTCCATACCACAGGCTTACTCCCCTCTCACCGGGGACTGTCGCGGCGATCGTGCTCGGAATCGTCGGTGCGGTTGCATTTTCAGCACTCTGGTTCTTCTGTGCGCGTAGACGCCGTCGTAAATTAGCGCAAGAAGCTGCACTCACTCCACCAGAAAATACCGCCTCTGGGCCTCTCGACGATGAAGTTCTCGATGTGGATGAACTTGGGTATGGGAGTGGGAGTATTCACACTGCTGGGGATACCACGAATCGAGCTAGAACGGGCATGGAGGAACGCTATGCTGGGATTCTCGCAGCCCTGCACTTGACGGAAAGGTTCGGAAGAGGCAATGAGGGCGGGAGTACTGGGGGGATCTATGGATCACGCCGCGATTCCGCCACTGAGGTACACGGGGATGATGATGATGTTACCCGAGTGTCGTCTCCAACGTTACCCCTCCACGCCATCCCCCCTGACGACCCCCCATATGTGGTTCCGTTGACCCCGCCTCCGCCTGTATCGCCGCCGTCGTACCATCAGATGGCACAACCTGTGCCACCGCCTTCTGCGTATATGGCCTCGCGCAGGAGGGGTTCACCCGGCCCCGATGCCGCCAAATGGTCCGGTGGACATAGCGCCGCGCCATCTTACACTTCGCATTACGCTCGGTCACAGACATTGGGTTCCGGCTCTGGCTCGGGATCGGTCGACGCTCTCACGAGGACGCGAACTGGAAGCGAAGAACCACTGCTGGACATTGGGAAGCTAATCCCGGATCTGTCCGCTAGCGCTTCTATGCCGGGAGGGATCAGTCCCACTATCGCAACCGACGTGGGAAGCGACCGGGTTGGCCTTGGGTCTGCGTTTGGTTCACCGGCTGGCTCGATATATAGTCCCAGCGGTGTCTACCCCGCGTCCCCACATGATACGTCGGGGTCCTACGATGCGCGGACCATTTCTGGGAGTGGCTCCTATGGATATACAAGAAGCGTCACGCCAAGCAGTTTCGACGTTCTCAGAAGCGTCTCGTCACAGGGTGCACTCTCTAGTGCGTACAGTCAAAGTCACGGCCAAGGATTCAGATTCGGGAGACCGGACAGCTCGTCGAGCGCAAGCACGGGCAGGAAACCGGTCAGCAGCCGACGTAGTTTCGGAGTCCCTGCATCGAGTTTCAGGGCACGGAGAGACCGGGGTTCGACTACTTCGCACAAGGAGAGGCAGGGAGAGAAGCAGAGCGTGAGAGAAAAGGACCGGAGGCGAAGGAGCTCTGGTTCGATGTCGACTTCGATCAGCGCGGAAGAGAAGCCGGGAAGGGGGAGCCCCGTCGTGGGTGTGCGTGCATTCTTGGGGCGCTTACGTCGGGCAGGACATAGCCCCTCTCCGCATTCGTCGAACAGGGATCTGCCATCTCCGACCAAGGCGCCTATGGACATAGACGCCGAGAAGGCCGCTGCCGATCGGGAGACCCCGCCTCCGATCCAGATACGAGCTGCAACGCCACGACGACGACAGTTCTCGTTCATCCTCTCGAACCCTGATCCACATCCACCGTCGCCTTACTTGGGCGTAGGAGTACCCTCGGACGTGTCGCCCCATCGCGAAGTGCGTCCGGTCCAGAACGAGATGCCGACGAATGATGTTCATGGCGTCAAGCCTGCACCGTTTGGTGGGGGGCTTCAGCCGACATCGCCCTTTCCCACCGGATACGCGCTTGCGCCCACGCCATCACCCGTGCCCACGGAGGAATCACGTCTTGCAGAGGGCCTCTTGCACCCCCGTTTGCAAAACCAGGGGCGTAGCGATGCGAGCCTGAGGGACTTTGAGGATTACTCGCGACCCATCGGTGGTGTGAGTGATCCTTACCCCGGCTGATCCCCGCTCGCGAACTAACATTAGGCTTCAACTCGCCTTAGGTTGTCAAAAATCGGCTGTATAGTACGACGACGTTTGGGACGCTGGACGACGAGATGAGGGGTCCAGGCCGCGAGGACAGCGCGCTTGGGGACGAACACGAATACGAGAGCGAATCGGCTGATGTCTTTGGAACGCCAGTTACGCCGGTGTTCAGGAGCACTCTTCGAGACAGCTGGGTCGCGGATGACAACTCGCCTGCCACAGTCCGCCACTCGCCCCCGGGTAAGTGACTGGCACCGATCGCGACGCTACAGTATGTAGCGCTCGTTGACGATCCGACGTTTGACGCTGTGACAAGTACAACTGCTTTACGGTTCGTATGCCTTGTGTCTTCCCTATACTGGCGTTTGACGTTGGATTTAGACTCTAGACGGTCTCGTATGTGCATCGCGCAAATGCGGTTTTGCACGAAAGAAACGACCATCATCTTTTCATTTTCTCCTCCGCACGCAATCACCTTGCATATACCACATGTTCTTCGACTAGGGCGATGTACGACATGACGAAGAAAAACAAGACGAACTAGCATTGACCGGGACGACCTCGGTTGGACCATCCATCATTGTTTACGGTCTACCGAATTCCACACAAGATGTATACTATTTTTCACGTTTGCATTTTGCATCCTCGCTGGCGAGGCAGTCTTTTACACATTTGAAATGCTTTGCTCGCATTGCTGTCGATTCTTTCCACAATTCAAAGGCATCCACCGCAATTTAGAACTCATCGTTAGAGAGTAGGCCCGTTTTAATACACATTCTTTTCGGATACATATCTTAGCTGGGTTGTATATTTTCTTGGCTCTGCCGCACAAAACCGAGACGTATGTCTACCTAGATGTATGTGATACCAACCGACGTTGTTACTTGTTACTCGGTCACTTTGTTTAATCGATTCTAGCGTCTCTGACCTGCCCTAAACAGGAATGTCAACCAAGCGGGCTTCCCTGAGACGTTTTTCTTCCAGCTCATTCCGGACTCGCACTATTGTCCCCCTGCGTTGTCTACGTTTTCCATTGCAGGAGTCTACCGCAAGTCCCAGAGCGAGACGCATATGGCTGCTCAGCTGGAGCGCGCCCCGTGGTTGCAACCGCGGTTCGTATGGACGTGGGGACGATGTTCCTTACCAGAGCTGCTACATTCGAAACGTCTCCTGTCGTTTTTATGCCATCGAATCGAGCTGTCGTCCGAGGTTTTCGTTCGTCGGGGTTGTATGGGGTGATCGTCGATCCCCGCTGCTGAGTCGCTCAGGCTGGACGTTGCCAAGCCGCTTGTGTACCCAAATGTTGAGCGTCGAGGGTCGATCAACTGTTGGGCTCGTGACAAGAAGTGTACATACCGCTTGGGGGGACGCCGTGGCGCCATCTGAATCCATCTGAGAAGAGTCGCCAGTGGTCACCACAGTCTGGCACCCAGCTCGATGATGGGAAAAGCCCAATGGAAACAGTGAACATGTCTCCTTGGTGGGACGCACGGCGTACGCATTCGACTGGACACCCCAACCACAGAGACGGGTCGTTCTAGACAGTCTGACGACATGATTGTCATTCCACGGGGCATCCTTCCTGCAAGGTACAAGACAAAGTCACAAAGTACTACAGGTCCAAAGATCATGAAGAAGACAGGGGCCTAATACTCCCTTTTTGGTGATCCCCCGGTTCATACTCAGCAAAGACAAATAGAACCAAACTATACACCCAAATCTCACATCATCCTCATCGTCCCCATCAGCGTCAACACACGATCAAGACCACCACGACAAAAGTATGTATCATTCCCCTACTCGCCCAGAATGTCCGTATGATCCATCCACACGGACGCTCCAGGGTCTACCAACGGGTGGATGCCGTGCAGTCTCGGTGGATGGTGTACGCTGACGTTGGATTGTGATCCAGATGGGCCTTCAAGAATACCAAGTCGTCGGGCGTCACCTCCCCACCGAATCAGAGCCCACGCCCAAAATCTACCGCATGCGCATCTTTGCGCCAAACGAAGTCGTCGCCAAGTCGCGTTTCTGGTATTTCCTCAGGTACGCCCCTCTGGCAAACCTACCCACGTCACCAACTGGTTTCGTCTAGACAGCTGAAAAAGGTCAAGAAAGCGAGCGGTGAAATCATTGGTGTCAACGTTGTGTGTATCCCTTGCAGCCGTTCAAGTGGCAGGCGGAATGGGATTGCTGACCGGGTCTCTGAACCCCCGCCACGTCTGTTTTTTTTTTTTTGGTTTGGTTTTTAGATCCACGAAAAGAAACCGTTGAAGGTCAAGAACTTTGGCATCTGGTTGCGCTACGATTCCCGTTCGGGCACGCACAACATGTACAAGGAGTTCCGAGAACTCTCGCGTGCGGATGCCGTCAAGGCGCTGTACCAAGACATGGCTGCTAGACATCGTGCTCGTTTCCGGTCGATCCACGTTCGTTTTTTTTTCGTCTTGGCCTTGCATGTGGGCTGACCTCGGTGGTGATCAGATTCTCAGGGTTGTTGAGATCGAAAAGACGGACGATGTTCGTCGTCCTTACATCAGGCAACTCCTCGTTCCCAATCTCAAGTTCCCTCTCCCACACCGCGTTAGCAAGGCAAGGTCGACCTTTGTCGCGCGCCGTCCCAGCACGTTCTGATGGCAAAGTGAACGATTGGTGTTTTTTTTACTATGGATAACGTAGTCCATGTACCAGGCCTATGAAACAAAAAGTCGTATGCAAGTCATTTACTGCGATTTGTGGAAACATTTTATAGACGGTTTTGTCTGCACCGGTTGCACGCCAACATCTCACAACCCTCGCAACGCTGAAACGCAGCGTGATCAGCCTTGGTCGACGCGAACTTGCATTACCACTCACGTTGAGATACAAAGGCAGGTGGTGTCCACAACTCTGACAGCGTCCACCACCTGGTCGATAGGACCATCGCGCATGATTGCATTCGTGGTTTGTCCTCAGTCTCTCCATCACCTCATGGACCATGCGTTGCCACAGACCGTTGTGTTGTTCATCCCCGGAACTGGTCGAGCTCGATGACGACGATTCGGTGGCAGACGACGCGTCGGTCATCGGCGTGCACGAGCGTGTCAATTGCAGAATGTGTCCCCATCTGGGAAGCGGAGGGAATACTGGTGCGATGGCAGCGACAAGCCGCCGCACCGGGCCAGGTCTCGACCTCGGCATGTCCGTCCGCGTGTCTCCGGCCGGTGCACGAGCGCGCCTGGTCAGAACCCGGGCATGGTGAACGCGACGGCGTGTCGATTGCAGAATGTGTTCCCATCTGGGAAGCGGGGGGAATATGGATGCGGTGGCAGCGACAGGCCGCTGTACCGCGTCAAGTCTCGGCCTTGGCACGTCCGTCCGTGCACGTCCGGCTGGCGCACGGGCATGCCTGGTCAAAACCCGAGCACGATGAACGCGGCGCGGCAGCGGATTCAAGCGACGTAGCACACCCCTCTCACGAGCCAACCCAAGCTGCGCATCCACCCTCTCCTCGGCAACCGCCAACAACCGCCGGTCTTCCCACTGTGGACATTCGCACGTCTTCCACCGCGCGCGGCAGAGGTAACAAAACTCGGTCCGGCATCGACACGTCATGTGGAAGCAACCAAGGTGGAGCTCGATCAGCTGGGCGCAGCCTGGGCAGCGGGCCCACCCGGAGGCGCGGCCGAGCGCGAGGACGTCTGCGGCGTCGGCGTCGGGATGGCAAACATGCATCCAGTTGGACCTGCACCCCTGGCGACACTTGCCACACGTCCGCTTCCCGCATGAGCAGGTGTATACTCTCCTGGTCGAACCGTTCTCTGAAAGGGGTCCCAAGAACAGGCTGCACGCAGGCGACGCGCAGTAGACGCGTTTGAGGGTACTAAACTCGGCTTGCTTTTGCTGCAAGGCCTCGATGAGGTTTTTCGGGAGGTGAGGTTGGACATGAGCGAACGGAACGCGTCGCTTGCAGCAACGAGGTGGATAGAGCGTCTCGTCTTTGGTCGCGGACCGAAATAGGTTCGTGATGCAGCCGACGTCGTAGTAGTGACCACAAGGCACGCGAATTTCCGTGCCATGGATCGGATCCCGGCAGATGACGCAGTCATGGCCAGTCGGGCTGCCAACAGCAACGCCTCTGAGCGCGAACCATGGAAAAGAACTCAAAGCGGACATACCGATTGACTGCGGAGACACTCGAGGCAACAATACCAGTAGATCGTCGCGCAATCACCCCAAGCGCCTGATCAACGTCTTCTCCCGCAGCGACGCGCCACGCCAACGCCCGATCCTGGTCCAGAGCAGCCAGCGCACGCACCTGTCGTACCAAGTCGTGCATCGCAACGTCGTGGTCCGACGATGGAACCCCGGCGCGCCTTTGACGTGTGAACCGCATCTCGATCTCGTCCATCTCTTCTGGACGGAGCTGGTTCACGAATTCGAGCAGGTCCTCTTCATAGGTGATTTCGTGCCTTTCTGGCGGTACGGGGCGGCCAGGAAGCGCGGCTCGGGAAGGGCCAGCGACGTTCATGGGTTGGATTCACTCGAAGAGCTAGAAAGAGGCGCCCGTGCTGACACATGCTGGTCCTAACAAAACATCAGGGTACTCGTATTGCACATGTGTTTGTGTGATTCCAGTATCACGGTTGGGGTATAGTCATACATACGAGTGGTCACGTTTGCGCTCCTAACTAGTATCCGACACAGGCCCATCCCTCGATCAGCTCCGACCCAAAGCGCTATTTTGCAAGCAAGTCAGGTAGCAAGTCGTCCCCACAACTCTTGCAACGCACACCTTTTCGTCGGCAACGCCACCGTGCCGCATCGCCATCGCGGTCCGCCCTCAGCCTCCTCGTGATCTTGCGAATCGTGTGCTGTCGTACGGTGTCGGTATCAGAGGACGATGCAGACGTCGACGTCGAAATCGAGACGGTTCTTGTCAATCGCACATCAGATCGTGTCCACGACTCTTCGTACCCACTCGAGCCCAAGCTTAAGCTCGAGGACGTCCATGTACTGATCGTCGGTGTAATTGCAGATATGGGTCGGTGGCGCGTGCGTTGCAGAGCGATGGCATGCAACCGAAACGCTACTCCGCTGCCAACCACGTTCGAGGGCATCGATGCCCTCGGGGTCGATCGTGGACGCGCGCGTTCCAGAACCCGCCTTCGTCTGGGAAGGGGCGGTGGAGCGATCGGTGCCCCATGCGCTACGTTCCGTCCACTCGCGCTTGAGAAGGACAATGTGCCAACGCTCGGTGTGCGTGCAAGGGGACGTGGACGTCGCAGAACGCGCTTCTGACGCGGAACTAGGGGGTTTGCTGGCGCTGGTGTCGACATACGAAGGGATGTACTTTGGGGGGGCATCTGCGCAGGTTCAATTAACGCGTTTACGACCGATGATCGGGCATGGTGGTCGGTATCTTGATGGGGATGTGAAGCCGGTGGAGGTACACGACGCAGCGCATCCAATTCCCAAGACAAGTCAAGAGGGGTATTCGTCCCCTCACGAGTGATCGTCAGCCATTGCCGTTCATCCCATTGCGGACACTGGGATGCGTTCCATCGCGTGCGGCACATGTAACATAATTCAATTCGGCACCGGCATGTCATATGGGGTCGGGAACAACCTGGGAAGGGGGTCCCAGAGGCGCGACTGAGCGCGAGGGAGTCCGCGGCGTTTGTGTCGGAATGATTGGTGGTACTGGGGATTGAACAGTAATTGAGAGTGTTTAAATAGACCCGCCTTTGCCGAAGGGTCGTGACGAGTGCTCGTGAGAGGTCCGGTTGGAGCAGATCAAAGGGGATGCACTGCTTGCAACAATGGGGCAAATAGATTGCCCTGGCCTTGATCGCGGACTGGAATAGGTCTATGATACAGCCAATGTCATAGTGGTGACCACAGGGTGTGCGGACTTCAGCGCCATGGATCGGAATCTGACAGAGGACACAGTCATGGGCGGGTGTGCTACAGACCGTAACGCGGTGAGAAATTTCGACGTAAGGGAACGAGGGGTAGACGCACAGACTGACCACGTGGGTTCTTGATACGACAGTATCAGTATTTTTCGAACTAGGTTCGGACACCAGCTTTGAGCGAAACGCCCAATCGATCACGGAGGAAAACCATCTTCTCCGTGTTTGAGATGGCCTTGAATCGTTTCTATGTGATACAAATAGTTGATAACCGTCCGAGCGTAAAGCATACCACACCTACTTGGTCCCATGCACTTCATCCTGATGACTTCCCGTCCTTCCACGCAATCTCCATGATCTGATTTTGAATCGACATGGAGGTCCTACCAATCTGTCATCGTGTGACAGAGGATCCACGCCCGATGTCGGATCAATACCAACATCCGCTTCAACAGTGATTGGTTGTGCTACTGGCCCATCCCGGTTGGCCAACGCACGCGCCTGCTGTAGTAAATCGTGCATCGCAACGTCGCGATCCGACAGTGCGGTCCTAGCACGTACGCCACGCGTCAAGAGCATCTGGATTTCGTCCATCTCATTGGGACTGAATTGGTTCAAGAACCCCAGCATGTCTTGTTCGACTATTCCTGATGGTGTGAGTTGCCCAGCGGGCGGGACTCGAGGGGGGCCAGTGGCATTCGCAATCATAGCAAATGGAGAAAAGACCTCGAGAAAAGCGCCATGGAAAAGGTGCCTTGCGTTTTATATGACCGTATTCATCCGATGCGTGGGGATTCTATTGCTACCGCAGTGAGCGCCCAGAGGAACGAGCGGATCAGTGTGTGGTCTTGTGGTAGAACCCATGACACTCATTATTCCGGTGGTTCGACTGGCGATGCTCTAAACAGTTAGGCTGTGACAAGTTTGGGACCTCACCTGTTCAACTTTGAATTGATAGATATCTGTGTGGGTTCTATAGGTTACTTAACGCTGGCGCTGACCATGCCGATTCAGTGGATATAGTACGCTTTGATAAAAGGCACAAACCTGACATCCAAGGTCTTCTCAGACCCTTGGCCAAACAAAAACATGACAACCCGTGGCAGTTCACACGATCATCGTGAGGTGTCAAACACGAACTTGGTTGAACTTCGCGCGAAACTTATTCAAAGGAGGAACGTGGATACCGATCGCAGTCATCCTGCGGACGCGTCGACATCGAAAGGGTACTTGTCGGTCTCCTACCAGGTCGAACTCTACTTAATATCCAGTCACCACATAAAGCATCTTCCATAACAGCAGCAGGAACGGGAAGAGGTGCAAATGCAGGTGCCAGGGAAGGGGCCGTACCTGGTACAAATACGGGTACAAGAGGCTTCGTACCCGTCAAGCGTGGTTGGCGACGGGTGCACGCGCACAGTTAGCCAGAAGGTGCGTCCAACTCTGTACCTTGTTCCAGAAACTCTTCACGTTGTGCATCTACTCTCTCAGCTTGGTGACTGCCAACGACCGCCATTCGTCCCACTCACACGTCTTCCACAGCGCGCGGCAGAGGTAACAGAATGCCGTTTGGTATCGGGTTGGTCCCAGCGTTCGCACCATCGCACTCCGCACCAAGTAGAGCAACCCTGCGCCTGTCTGCCACGCCGCCTCAGCGCTTTTGTTCTACTTGTCGCACCCCCACCTCTGGGTGTTCGTGTTCGTGCCCCTGCGCCTTCTGTTATTCTTCGTTCCTGTCCCGCCCCTTCGCTTCCCGGTTCTCGTGCTTGCAGTTTCTCATGGCCCAGTCTACTTGCCACATGACTTCCTCAAGCAGTAGTTTCATCAAGTTCTCCTCGGGGGCAGACAAGGAATTCGTTACCATTATCTTCATTTTCCCTACAGTCCTCAACATAAGGATTAGTGATTGTGTTGAGCGCTCACCTCTCGTATGGTTGGACCCATTTTACTCGTGATTCTTGCAGTGAAGGGCCGATATCCTTATGGTCCTCCTCGGCACGGTATCCACAGTTCCGGTGATCCACCAATGTGGAAGCGGTGTCGGTGTCATTGTGGTTGGCCGAGAGGGTGGGAAAAGGGTGACATTGTCATCCACGCCGGTAACGGATCACCCTTGCTTCGGCATTGGCGGTGCTGCGGATGCTAGTGTCACCAGTGGCCAGACCACATTGGAACATGCCTTGCACGAACACGGGCAGACTGAACCCGCTCAATCACCCGAACGCGGGCCTACTTTACCCTTTGGCTGTCCTCTCCGTTCTATAAAGCCTTGATCATCTCTTGGCCCCTTCTTCATTCTACCTATCTTCGCCATAACCATCGCGATGTTCTTCTTCCTCACTTCCGCATGCTCCTTGCTTTCTCAGCTCGTCGTTGCGCTCCCCGTGTCGCCAGCGGGACGCACGGTGTACACACCTCCAGTCACCTATCCCAACTCCAATACCGTCTGGATTGCCGGTTGCAGTTACCCCGTCACTTGGAACACATCCGGTTTGCCTCTTGACCTCACGAACCAAGGGGAAATCCTTTTGCGTCGCTATGACCAAGCCCCAACAGCTACCCTTGCCGAGGGCTTCCTCCTGATTTCAGGGGAGGTCAATGTGACCGTCCCCTTAGATACTCAGCCTGCCACCGACTGGGTTGTTAATCGTAGGTCGATTTCCTGGCTTGGTTTAAAACAGGATGATGAGTAACGCTCTCGGGGCGTTCTTTCTAGTTTTCGGTGATTCTGGCGACTGGAGCCAGAACTTTACTATCCTTGCACCATCATCGTGCCCGTTATGAACGCAATGGGACAGGGGATGACTTTATGGCGTACAAGAGATTGTTACACGTCTTTACTCCTCTTCCAGGATACTTT
>JBBPJV010000517.1:0-20437 GCA_038088915.1 Sutorius aff. eximius
GCAACCACTCGCGCGGAAAGACTTTGATCTGCCACGACACACTGCATCTGATAACACTCCCGCTACGCACCACAAGCAGACACCCCGTGCCCTCGTCCCAGAAAGTATTCCTTCATCGCCTTCGGACATGGAGTCCGATGTGTACGATGGTCCCGCATCATTGACGTCGCCCCGGCCATCCAAGCGAGGACTTGAGACGGCTGAAACATCTGATGCGGCATCGGAACCACCGCGGAAGCGTCTGCGTTCGGATAGATGATCGAATGTCTGTCAGTGGTCAATCTTCCGGCAATTCAACGTTGACTGAGTACTCGTTATCTCCTTTGTAGGCCCTCTGGGTCCTACCGCGTTCGGTTTCCTGCCGTTCCCTCTTCATACACTCATCCCAGCGAGCCTCTGATACCGCTAGACGGATTTGTAATACAAAAGTTGCTACTTACAGTGTTTGATGCTTACTCTCATCGTCTGGACTATGTTGTTTCATATCGCATCCTTCAGTCAGAGACATGTGCTACCCAGGAAAGTCGCGATATGCATCTGTGTCGCGTGATACGACAAGAGGATCAGTTTTAACGGTCCAGTCCTTCCAAATCAGAGGGAGGCGTGCAAGAAGGATACCACGTGTCGAAACGATCACCAACCCCTTGCGGGCGAGACCAGTGCACGGCATAGAAACATGAGTGGTATCGAGGCTGCGTCATGTAAGATATCATACACGTTCTCTACATGTCTAGATCTATCAGGGTGAAAAAAAGACCAACGACCGAAACCCAGGATGCGTGAATTCGAAAGCATTTATTTAAACGGGGTATCTTTTGCGCTCGCCAGGAACTAAGCCCAAGACGGTGGAGCGAGCGGTCAAGACCAACACACGGCGTGAAATTGAAGAAAGGGAAGAGGACTAGCCCGGACAGTGACGTCCGAACTCTCGCGCCCCGCGAGACACCGGGGTCATGGTTTTCACAACGATACGAAACATAGCAATACAGAGACAGAGGAGAGGCACGGATGCATCTGCCACAGACTCACGACAGAGGCGCAGCAAAAAAAGACGGCATTCAGCAATGGGAGAGATATGCAACGACAAGGACGAGACAGATACGACAGCAACGAAAGGAGATAAAGAGGGAAGAAAAACACATGCGGATAGAGACAAGGCAACACGGAGGCGTGCATGCTTTTTCGGTGGCGACAACGTCCGGGGGTCCGTCCTCACCTGTGCCATCCACGCCTTGCACGCTGCGAGGCCTCCTCCCCTCCAAACTCAGGTCGTTGGACCATCCTCGGATCCCCACGAGCGTTTGAGAGGATTCCGTACTTGCCCGTTGGCACCAGCGAGCGAAGACCACTCCGAAGACGGTGGGTCTTGATCGTGCAAACTATTGGGTAAACGACGCGAGGAAACAGACGAGGGAAGCGCCGAGTGCATCAACGGTGTATAACGCAACCGTGTTTGCGACAACTGCGCCTGCTGCGATATCGGGATTGCAGGGGCAGAAGAAGACGAGCAAGGCTGACCAAGTGGAGCACTTGCCACGTGTCCTGTCTTAACCGTGTCGGAAGAAGACCCAGGGACCGCCCCACCACGCGCGCGCGCGCTCTCGAGCGCCTGCACCTCCTCTTGCAACCGTTGGTTCGCAAACTTGAGTTGTTGGAGTTCGTATTGCCAACTCGATCCTCGAGCGGTTTCTAACGCCTCAAAGAGCGACGCGTCGGGAAGATGCATCGAGGAATTGGGCTCGTCCGGATCGTTCCTTGCGTCCATCCGAATCTGGCTCGGTGCCTGACCCAGACTAGGCCCAAAGTCAATGTCACTGTTGTTGCCCGACTGGTACTTGGTGTTGGATAGCACAGTGACCTGACATACGATAGGACAGTGCGAGTTATTTAATGGATGGATCAGTGGGGTCGAGGTAATGCCGGTTGACGATGTCGAGGGCGGTGCGTGCTTGCGGGTCCGTGGCGTACGGTAAAATACGAGCCGCACGGGTACCGCATGTAATTCTTTGTGCACCAGAGACGTCGTCACGATCGTAGGCGGTGGATCGACCGTACCCCTTACCTACGAGCAGGCAAGCAAAGAGAAAAAATTTAAGCGAATTCTCTAAATGGTGAGGATAAGAACCGGAAAGGAAACGGACATACCCCCAACGTATCCAACTTTGCCAACTCGGCTTCAACGCGCTCTCTTATACCACTTCTACCATCCCTCGCCATCACCCAGATACTCCTCCCGATCACCTCAGTGGTGCCCCACCCAAGCACGTCCCTCACGCTGGCGGACGCCACCAGGAACGTACCTTGGGACGACAACAACGCCCAGAATTCCAAGGGATCAATTGATCCCGCATCTCCAGGTGGAGTCCTTGAACCTGAAAATCAAAGATCGGTCAGATACCCTGGTTTAATAGAAAAGAAAGGAGTCGCACTTGCTGTGATACGGGAGCCACCTCCTCCTTGATACCTGGCAACCCCGCCTGCTTTCTCTATGCTACCCCACCGCACAACAGGCATCCACCGTGCACGCCCAGATAGTATAATCGCTTTCCGTCCCTTTCCCGGCTCGACGTGGAGCCTGCCACGGCATTCGAGCCAAACATGCGGCGGTGTACCAGCGGATGGATTGTCTGAAGCCAATGTCTCTGATGACGGTGGTGGTTGGGACGTCGGTGAGGATGCGGAAGGAGTAAGGTCACTTTGCTCAGCAGAGCTGTCCCGTGGCTCCCTAGATGGAGATAGCGTCGATGTCTTGGGTAGAGCGCGGAAGAGTAGATCCACGGATTTCGGGATAACATTGCACGCCGAACCAGTCGACGGGCCCATGTCGCCAGTCCCCGAGGCACCTAGCCCGCTCACACTGCCCTCCTTCAACTCTCTCATCAGTGGGACTAGATCGGCAGGATGACATATATCAGATATGCTCTTGCCCACAAGCTCTTGTGGCTCGTAGCCAAGGACAAGCCGAACCGAGGGCGCCACATAGAGAAAGGCTCCTTTTAGAGACAATACGAGCAGGAAATCCGGGAGAAATTCAAGAAGCAGAAGCGAGAGGGATGGAGATAGCGAAACGGGGCCCGATCCAGCCATCGAATTACCGCTAACCGGTGCGCGATTCATAGAAGTGGAGCTAGCCGATGGCGTTACGAACGCCGTGAGGGGTGTTGTCGCATTGCTACCTTGTTCTACTGATCCACTTGAAGCACCAGGTGGGCCAGATATATTTGTTCCTGTCGAGATTGATACGGAATCCGTGAAAGTTCTGTCGGCGATAAGGTTTCTCAACTCCTTCGACACCGCTATGCTCATCATTTGCCCATGTCTTCCACCCTTGGGGCCGATGTTCGTCATGTTCTGAGCTTGAGCGAGATGGCCAAGACCATGACTCAGATCAGGAAGTCCAATGTTGTTGGCTACGCCGCTCGTCCTCCATGAGTTGCTGTTGACGCAATAACTCCCATCACGTAGTTTATCGAGTATTCGGTTTGGCTGTTCCGTCAAGTCCACCTGAAATCCGATATGGTAGGCAACTTCATCGGCTTCTTCGGGCATATTATGTACGCCACCGCGGAGAGGGATGACAGAGACAAGATTGATAAATGCTTGTCCACCCTTTCTATAATTGATCAGAGTTGTTTGGCACTCCTTGGAGGACGAAAGTGATTTTCGCATGTGGGAAACGGCCTCTGGGGAGACGAAACGGCGCGGTTCACCTTTGACAACGTTACCACTCGGTGACTGCAGGAAGCGGCAATTACGTCCAAGAACCTCCGGTTCCTTATACCCCGTTAAATGGCAGAACGTGGGAGAAGCGTATACAATAGGGCAATCGTGTCGTCTCACGTCTACGATAACGAATGAACATGAGAGATCGACGGGTCCGAGCTGGATGGTGGGATTGGGGCGGTTTGCCACCCGGGAGAGAATTGAGAGGACATCGAAGCCTGAGGCCGAATATACTGGGAGGCCGATTGCGGATGGGGTAACGATAGGGAGAGACCGAACAGGATCCGGGACAAGGGCATTAGAGAGCCCGTACGAAGTCGGGTTGGAGGGCCCCATGGATGGGGACGATGTAGCAAGATCAAGAATATAGGTTGAGGTAACCCCGAGCGAGGGTGATTGTTTAGGAAGAAGCTGATGACGAAGGTCAACATCTGGGGTGAATTGGGAACGGCAAAAGGGAGGGATGAGTTGCGAGCCATGAGGGGGGAAATCTGGGTAGACGGCGGTGCTGGCACTATCAGGCGTTGATTCTGCACCAATCTGTCTGGATATCAAAGTAGGGTGGAAGCTCGGAGGAACATGAGGACATGGAAGAATGAGAAAGGTATGGGACGCACGACGAAAACCCAGTGTTAGCGAACCACGAAGCATACGAATCCGGGCCGCTGTCTAGGAGACCCGCTGGAAGAACCTCTGCACCACCACCCGGTGCGAGTACGGGCGGACCATTAAGCATGAACTGAGGAATCTGCAGCTGGACGGCATGCGGGTGATCATACTGAGTGGTTTCAGGCAAGTAAGGATGCTGGCCGTGAGCATAGTGGCAGTCGGCGTCGTCGTGGGGCTGTCTGTAGTCCTGGTAGTAATAGGCATAGTTGGCATCGTTGTTGAGAATGTGGTCATCAGCACGGAGATAACGCTCGAAAGGCATGTCGTCGTCGTCGTCGTCGCCGTTGCCGAGCGTCGGGCTGGACGCGGGCTCGTGGCAAATGTAAGAAGCAGAGTTGGGGTGGTGGGGAAAGGAAAGGTCGCAAGGCCAGCGTGGGTAGTTCAAACTCCAGCAAGAACTACCACTTATGCCATGTTGAGAATCGCAGCCAGATACGTATACGAGACTTTATTTCTTAAAAATTTTTCTGATCGAATCCCGGAACTGTAAGTATACATGTCGTACGGGCCTGTTCCGCATCGAACTGTCCGCCTCATCAGGATTATTCACATACATAACCCAGATCCCAGGAGGATGCCGTCCGAGCGAATGGCACGGCCTTTAAATTGCTGTGGCTTTTAGGCGACCGCCTTAACGAACAACGTGTCGCCGATCGTCACAGTAGGGCTACGTACAAACGCTGTGTGTACGCTCATGTATGTAATAAACCCCCCGTTCTCTCACCTCTGTGGACCACGGCTGACCCAACAGGAAACCTACAGGTCGCGTCGTCGACCTACCAGGGCATTCTCGCCCGTCGTTCATTCCCGTCAACCTGTGACAGGGTGCTAATCGATGCTTGTCTTTTCCGCGTGTCCCCAATGCCCTATTTCATCGCCCCTTTCTACATCCAAAATGGTAGCAAAGTCCCAGCCCCCTCCTTCAGGTGAGTCCTGGTGCATTAGCTTCTCCAACCGCTCTTTCTGGGGTATGGATTTTGAGGCCGTGACGGGACGTTCTAAACAGTGTGTGGCAATGGCAAACCCAGTTGCCAGTAGACGTATAGCCCAAGCTGGGAAACACGGATGCCTACCAGATGTCGCCTTCTCGGGTTTAATATCATCAATCGAGAACCGCCTAGACAGGCCGGGCTCCCCGCACCCTACCATTTTTACTGGCTGTGTTACTTTCATGACATGCGTACGACAACGGCGTGGGCTATATACTAGCTCAAACACGTTCTCCCTTCACGTTCAATATACATTCCGGCTTGAACGATGGTGAGATCCACGCTTGATCAACGAGATCCACGGGACGATGTGATAAAGGTGATGGCCACGATCTCTTTTAAACCATCGCTTTTCAGCGCAACTGGTTCACGTCGCGGAGTCGGCTCGACATTCGTTATTCAACATCCGAGCAAGCCAAGCATGGCAACATGACCAGACCTGTTCCAGTCAGGCAAGTCCCTTTCGCACCGCCCAACCGTTTCGGTGGAGCGCGTAGCATGCGGCGCATATTTATCTATTCGGCTCGCAAACAGTACAGACATGCTCGGACTAGCGGTCCTCCTTCCCGTGGCAACGCAAAGAAGCGGTGATCACACCAGCGGGCACGCAAATTCATCTCCCGACCGGGTCAGAGAAGGACATGAACGCTCTTGACTCTCTGTTTCTCTATTCCGCCCGTATGACCCGGCGGGATCTGACAGCGGCGAAACAGACGACGGCGTCCCCTCGGACCGGTTAGGGTCTTGCCTGAAGTAGCTCTGCCCATGCCCGTGCCTGTGACATACTGTCGTACGGGAACGACGGCCCAGCATCACCGCTTCCTGGAATGACGGAGGGACCGTGTCGGGGATTGAAAACGGCTCTTACTATCCGGTGGCGACTCGACATCCGTTGCCCTCGCGCGTTCTTCATCCCCAGGCTCCCCGGACTCGGTTCGTTGTCTAATCTGATCCGTTTACTCCAGTGTCAGACCTTTGTTCGGCTATAGTGTTGCCGACGAGGCACAGTCTAGTGGTCCGCCTCGGTGATAATTTGATCATGGACTCTGCATCGCTCCACATTCTTGAACCCCGAGTCGCGCACGAGAAAAGTAGCGGTAGGACGATCCGCCACTGACGAGACAAGATCGTCCACATGGCGCTCATTAAAAAAAATACGAGCTCGGTGTTTCTACTCGGACTCTTAAAGTCGACTGAGCAGTCCTAAATTTGCTATCGTGGCTCGGGGGATTGTCCATAGAAGTGATTTTATTTCCTTCAGATTTCGGGTGCTGGCATCGTGTACTTGTAGTATCGACACAGCGCTCGGGTTTTGACATCTCGTGTTCGTCATGATCACATCACCGTACATATCGAGATGGTCTTTCCGCTTATGGCCCCTGGGTGTAAGGCCAAGAAGATCTCGCGCGAGCTAAACCCCACTCAAGCTCGGCTGATTGGTCCGGAATCTAAAACGAAACTTCTTGGCGTCAGCTTTCTGGTTGGCCATGCAAAGGGCAAGGAACACGACCCCCGCCACCCACAACGTCATAGCCTATTCAGCTTCTCGCCACATCCCTCGCCAGCGGATCCTGGAGTCGCTACATACACATATAGTACCCCAGCAACCTGGGCAACAACGCGGCGTCCCCGCGTCTGGGATAGGTTCAATGCGACCTCCTCGGCGTTGCCGCGCCCACCCACCGAGAAGGAGCGGTCGCGGTAGTTGTGCCCCCGGTTACACTGATCTCTTGAGATCTCATATCTATGATACTGCCGATCAGTTGGATCGGTACGACTAGGTTCGATCTTGGGCTTGAACGCCAGGCTGGCTACAGCCTACGTTAATCTAAAGACATGGTGGAGCGCAAGGTCAACTTGCATCTCAACCACACAGTCGGACGGTCGGCCACGCCCTGGCGTTCCTCCCTTTTGCCATCAGCTGTCAAGATCTGTCACGGGCGCACAGATTGTGATACAAGTGGGGTATGACCGCAACGAGAACGTCCACGACGATTTTGGCAGCCAAGGGTCCGGAATGCGTTATGATTCCGCACGCGCTTCTCGCACGGAAAATGGATTTCCATTGGACGGATGAGTGACGGCGGTGACACATTACCGACTGCCTCGTGGCGCTCTCGGGTTCTGAGAAGGCCACCGTTCTGACATGAGCGCTGAGCGCTGACTTGGAGGCAGACCCATTGCCTTGCTGGTGTCTAATGGCTCCACTGCCAGTGATCAGTGATTGGTCCATGTTCATGAGTGCAGCCATTGGCCACTGCCGATCGAACCACTCCTCGCTGGCCTGGCCGACGCTATCCTGGTAGACGGGGAGATAGTGATGGATAAGCCTGGTTGACGAGCCGTTCGGTGAACCCTGTTGTTTACCGTCAAGAGATTCACACTCAAGAACATCCATGACCCTTTAATAAGCTTCCCTGACGCAGCCTCTTGCACCGCATGTGCGCGACCAACCGACCCAATCTGTCAGCGCATGGTATCCGCACGTTCGTCTGCAGTACTAGTGAGACCTGCACACTGCTGCTGCCACGGTGACTCTCGTTGACGATACGTCGGTGTTTGGGCACGAGGAAACCCCTCTGGTGCGGGTTGTCGCAAACTCGGAACGAGCAACGATCTCAAACCGAACAAAAACAAAGGGTTGTGGGTCCATACTGTAATGAACCAAGGGACCCGAGCTGGGTCCTACGTCTACCACCGAGCAGGGACCGAGATTCTTCAGGGTCGCTCCACTCGAGGGGCACGACTTCTGCCACACTTGCACCGAATCACCGGTCAGTTCTCGGCGTTCCCGGGCATCATCACGTAATGATAGTAGGAGGGTTGCCGATAAAGTTGGACATTTGCAACGTGCACCATCGAAAGCTTCATCCCCGGGCGTTCGCTAATACTTACATATTTGGCGAGATTAGTTTAGGGGAATGTTCGTCAAGACCCGGTTAGGCGCGGTCAGTTGGTGCGCTGCTGACGTGTCATCAGAAACAAGCGCGAGGAGTGGATGTGGAAGTGGAGTCGATGCTACGTACGGGAGTTGCCAACCCCAGGTTCTTCGAGTGTTCTGCGCGTTCCTTGTCCTGAAAAGAAGACCCGCTCATCTTTTACCAAAGAGAATATGCTCTGGTTTCCTCAATTCAGGATATCGTTCCCGGGCCTCCAATTGTTGTTTCGAAACGGCACTGTCCTTGTCCACATAGTCGCGATGTGGTGTCGCACCTGGTCACAATTCTATGAGCCCTCGTATTCTAAAACGCAATCTCACAAAACGCATACTGTATGATCGGAATATGCATTTGATGCGTTCCCCCACGCGCTCAGACACAAGACATCTTCCGAATTACGAGTTACTTTGAGTCCAATGGCGTCGGATTCGTCGGATTCACTACCGATCAACGCAAAAGTCAATCTGCATGCCAAGACCATTCCCCATCTCCACGAAGATGGCGTGGTCAGAGGCGTGCACGAACCGACTGATTGACTGGGTAGGCTTGGGTGGTATGTCAACCAGCAGATGACACGCCTAGGGTGGTTCCGGTGTCATTGAAACCTTGTAAGATCATGGTGGGTCATCGGATTGGGTGAAGAAGTCACAGTCGGAAGGTGTTTGGGTTGGATCTAATCCGCCGTGCATGCAACAGTTTTCCGGAGGATGACGGTGTTGGAAGTGGATAAACTAATCGTACACGCGCCCAGGTGACATGCAGTCTGCCGTGAGCGACCACAGATAATGAGAGAAAGTGGACAATACGCGAGTCATTTCACCTGATGTCGTTTCCACGACCCAGACATTGCGCAACGATTCACCCTTATAGAAGACTATCGTTCAGACAGAACCTGTGAATAGATTTTAGACGACTGACAAGAAACAGATCGTGTGGCTTCCAAGATGACTCGTGATATAGATTGCGTGGGAAATAGGTCGGATCTAGCAAGGCATATTCACCTGAGCACAGTGGTTCCTAGAATGTGGAACCCGGTCTAATATATGGTGAGCCGACGACGTCCCTGAGGGAGAACATCAACTGGTTAATGACAAGGCCCTTCACACCCAAATGCGGATGTAGAACGAGGGGTGGAGTTCGCAACACTATTGAACGGTTGAATTGGTAACAATCGAACATGTCCTTCTCTGCGCAAGGTGGGGCAGTAGGTGCGGTTGATTAGAATGCGTGGGACTGCGCAACGCATAACAAGTGGGTCTGGCGCGTTTCAATAGCTTGCTGAGGGTTGTGGGCATGGTTTCCGGGCGCAAATGGAGGAACGTGGTTGTAATTTCCCCTATTCCAATGCCAACTGGGTGAAAAATCCATTATTCGCACCAGGGATTGCGTCTTTATTGGTTTGCGTGGTGCATTCAGCTTGGGTGGCCATCCTGCTGGCGGAATAGAACCCAGTTGGGTACCGCAGGTATTACACTCAGAGAAGCTAAAGTATACAGGGCATTCTATCAGAAGAAATGGGTCGATCAACTCTCACAGGGATGAGCAGAGGAGGCAAAGCAAACACCCACAAGAATCTATCGACCGCCGAGTGACGGCGTTTCCATATCTCCCCTAACACGGTCATGTCGCGCTGTGCACCCCTGACTGCTGCGTTCTCGAGTTGTTTTCAACCGACGTGGCCTCGGCGTCTCGTCTCCATTGTTTGACCTTGGTCCCCGGTAACACTGGAACGAGAAGCTGGGCATCACGGCGGTCTTGACTGGACAGTTTGGTCGACACATGTACATATGGTTTCAACTGCGCGTGAGCGTGAATTCGATTCGTTTTCGTGTCACAGCCCAGAAAGAGGATAAAAGAGGCAAGAAAAGGGAGGGGAAATTCAACGGCTGTGTGACGAGAATGGATGTTCGACAACGCACCTCGCTCTGCGTGATTTCCTCAATGCCCGGTCCAACGAAAACGCGTACTTTCTCATCGAGGAGGCGATATTTGGACGTGCCACGAATGACGAACCGACCCGGTGCACCCGTACGGTGACCACCTGGGAGTACAGCCTGGCGGGTGCCTACAAAGTGGGTCGAGTCAGGTGGTAGGAACGGGCTGGGATTTGGAAGACGCACCCTTGTAAAAATCTTTGTTGCCTCGTTTAGGTGTCAGAGCGCGCCGGGAAGCTTTTGACAGACAAGCCAGAGTTGGGTGCATGTTTGGTCGGGTGTCAAAAGTGTGGTGGGAAATTGAGCTTGTGTACAACAACACTTTGACAACTTGACATCATCTACCTACACATCTTACAGTTCCTCGCGACATCTCATCCTCTTGAAGGTGCCAAACGGGATTTAATGCGTATTCAAGCTCTCTTTTGCGGGGTCGATTTTCAATCTATGGCACGAGTGTGACTTTGGCCTGCTCCTTTGCATGTCTGAGCTAGGGCCCTGGGCTCGAGTGTGTCCAAAGGTGAGTGAGGGTTTACAGCTTCCAGATGCATAGTCGTAGCGCGGCACTCCGTCCTGACAGGAACGTTCCTTTGATGAACTCAGGGTGCTTGTTGCCCAAGTATTGCTACCGTCCTAATACATGGTCCAGTTACCCAAAGGCAAGCGTGTTGGAGGGGAGGAAAACGATTCGCGAACTTGTGCCCTGGATGGACATGGAACTAGACCAACATTATCAGCCAGGAAGATTTCTTCGATGAGCCCGGGGTGCCAATATTGAAGAGCTATCCACAACGGTCGACTAGCAGCCCGCATTCTCCTGTGGTCGGGCATGGGTCAACGTTTCAACGACTACTTCTGATCTGATGCCGTATTATGTATACTGCCGTGCACGAGTCACTTCGTCCATGTCAGACGCGCTCATTATGAACCTAGATGGGTCTCTGACAATCAATTACACGAACAACGATCAACCCAAGTAACCAGCATCATCCGATTGACCATCTTTACAGATCGCTGTTGCCACCTTGGCACGGGGGTGCTGCACTGGTACACGGGTGATATACGGCAGGCGACATGGGACCAGTGGGGAAGTACGATCACTGCGTTGTATGATATGTTGAATTCCCTTCCACTCTAGGTAGTCGAAGGTAGAAATCACCCACGTTGCGGATGTCATACATTCCGCTGATCTTGCTCGAGATACCCCGATGAGTGCGCGAGCCCAGATTAAGTGCACCTGCGCTGCTCGTTGTCCTCGTACCCGCGGACTGACTCTAGAAGGCCGCAGTACCATCCATCGAGATTTTCAGCGAAATCCTTTCCACTCGTCTGAAAGGGGGTGGACGTTCCTACGGACGTGGTATAATGGCAAGCCACGACCACTGTCCCCCTGACAGTACGTATGGACGTCCGAATCAAGCATGCTGTCCTTACAGGTAGATCCGTCTCTCAAGCACAGGGACCAGTCGCACGTACGATCCACGGTAAAGCGATTGAAGTACATTGTTGGCCACGGTACGAGCCCACCCCAGATGACGAGCTGATGTCCATGGGCCAGACGCTACGTGGATAAATAAATAAATAGATCATACATCCAATTCAGAAGAGGCCGTTTGCATAGGTAAAATAAATATCAAGACGAGCTGCCATTCGGAATACACGAGCTGCGATCCCCCTTCGACAGACCCAGCTGAATGCTCTTAGCAGTTCCATATTCGCCCAAACCTCTCTGTTCACACCTGGCGTGAACTGTCTCCCAATACTTCAAGCGGAATTGATTCCAGTTCATTCCCCTCCTGCTCCCCGGCCTGACTCAGCTCCGGGGCCTCTGCAAATGCAATCCCGGATACGATCGCATTTTGACTCGCGGTGTGTTGCGACGATACCCCGAATCCGCTGTCGACCCCCCGGAAACCGCGACGGATGTCATGGTCGTACATCTCCCGCACGCCAATGATAAACCGCGGCATCATTGGGAACATGATTGTGGTAGTGACTATAGTTGCAAAGAGCTGGAAAGAGCCGTTCAAGCTTAGACCATTGGAAATAAAGATGATTATATCCGAAATGACAAAAGCTGTGTTCCTAGTAACAACAGTCCAAAATAAGACAAGTGAGTGAGCAGTTCTGGCACAGTTGCATAGCAGAGGGTAAATGCAGAGGCATTGAAGCAGGAAGTGAAAAATTACACATACACAAAGAAATAAATAATTCCGTCCCTCACAAGTAATTGCATATATTTGTTGGGCTGCCAGAGCTTGGTTGCCTTGTACATCTCAACTGACTGCTTCAATGTCTGTATGACAGCAAGAATCAGGAGCATAATAGCAAGAGCAAATTTTGGAAGTTGAAATAGCATAAATTCCACCTGTGAGATGTTGGGAGATAAGTAATTGCAGAAAGAAAAGTTCATGAGCTGAGCAATTGTGACTGGGAGAGTGATTGTTGGTTAGATGTATATATCCATGTCATATAGCCATACCTGAAGTAGATCCATGAGGAACTTCATAGATTCCTATGAAAATGATACCAGAAATAACTTGTGGTATATAGATGAACAGGAGGGTGCAAAGAATCCATTTTGATTGATTCCACATTGCATAGACCCGAAGAATCATCACCACTGCACTTGGAATTGTGGTCTGAAAGGGTAACTCAAAGGGAGAGTAGCTTACAATCAGCAGCATGGTAGAATATAGCAAAGAACCAGCTTGAAAACTGATATAGTGCAGTGCCTGTACATTATTTAGACTCAGAGTATTGTAGGAAGTGACTCCACCTACAACTGGTAAAATATTATCAGTACAGTTTTAAATCAGAATTAGATTCATAGTACATCTGCCAAAAGACACATTAATGACAGATGATATACAACATGAAGCAAAAGAACAGACATTAACAGGGCCTGGAATGAAGCTGCTACCATCTGAAATTGGTCATGATGTGTAAGCTGAATTAGTCCCCACTTCAATTGTAGTTGTAAACATGCATACCAAGAGCATGTGAACTAGTGAGAATTGCATTGTCATTCATTGACATATGTCATAGGCTTATGATAGACCTACATTGCTGAAATCAGACCAGCATAACGGACCTACAGAATGATCAATATGGAATGCCTGCAATGGAATACACCTGAAGGTTTATATACACCAGAACAAATATTGTTGATACCCAAGTCCAGCTCCTGCACTATAACACTTTCAGAGGGCATTGTAGGAACCTTGAGAAAACTGTTTTTCCTACCCAAACATGTTCAATCTTTGGAAGTGTCTTCAGTCAAGTGTATGATCCAGAGAGTGAAATAGTATACCTCCTTTGAAAAGGTGAGAACTGCCATGGTATGATCAGAATGGTCAGTTCAGAATATCAAGGGTGATCCAGGATGGGCCATTTGACTTGGATGGAAGCATGGCTCACAATAATCATATACAACCATCACGATCATAGCAACTACGAATATCTCTAAGCTTAGTCACTGACCAAGGAGATGGATAACCATACGGGATGCGTAGTCGTTCATCTGCAGAGACCGCAAGGCGGACTGTACGTCGGATGACATCGCAGATATGAGACGCACTATACCGTTTGCAGTGATACGATGGCTTAAGAAGAAACGAGGTGTCAATGTTGAGGAGCAGGACGTTACTGCGACCTGGATCTGTCCTGTGCTTCCTCGTTATATATAGGATGGTCGGCATACCAAATGTTCACCTCGCGACGTGGATTGTGACATTCCTGTGCCAGAGTAAGCAAGCACACGCGCAGCCGCGACCGCCACCGGCCCGTTGGATCACCAGTGTGCCACATTCCTCGCATACGCCGCACCATAACATGTTTCTTTGCATTTTATCTCTCGCGTATTGCTCACCATGCGGACGCTTCATTCTATCTCACACATACTTTGTACTCTTTGTCATCCCTGTGTTGTCGCCCGCATGGATCCCTCCGAGATCCACGTATCCACTTCTACTTACAATACAATTCTATTCGTATGTAAGTCATACCATTCATACTCGGACACCTCAGTCCGTTATCTCGTGAGGTGAACCACTCATTTATACACTTTCTATCTACTCAAGCTAACTCGTACATAGTCTTACCCCACTAGTCGCCACTCCGATCCATCCCCGATCTGTCATTTTGTCATCCTGATGGCAGATGGGCGGTGATGAAGGGGTGCTCAGCTACCAAATGTTCACCTCGTGACGTGTTCGGACAGGCAGTGATGAAGCTGCCACCAATCTATCACATCATAATATCGGTGCAAACACGAAAAAAAAAGACTCGTTTCAAGTCCCTGTACGTTGATGGGCCATGTCGGGCTACCGCGTCACGGGCGGGGTCCTCGATTCAAGGTCAAAAACAGTTAGTGAAGGTTATTACCCGAGAACAGTAGAACATCACCAGGTCATCATGAAGACTGAAAGCAGATGTTGTGAAAAACGTCTCCACGGGAAAAACCTGACTTGGGAGAATCAAGTGCCGGTGTACAGTCTACCTGACAATAACCGAGAATGCAGTTTAGGGCGATGATGGCTATTTTCTGATCCGAGCAAGATCGAGGGGTCGTTGCGGTGGCAACACGGCGTCAATCAAGGTCAGTGGGGTTGGATGTATTACTTTGGCCCGCCTGTGAACTATTGAATGAGAATCAACAGTGTGAGACTCGAGGTCCACCCATCAAAGTACCATCATCATCGCCAGCTGATATAGGGCACAACACGAGGCCTTTGATTCGGACACCTCTCGACAGCGACTCGGGGTGTTCGTAGGGGACGCAGCCAGACTCGAAGCGCGGTGTTCTGAAAATGCCGAGGACCAGCCTAGGATTGAGGTCGAACAGTTGACCAACACCTCGGAGTTTGTGCATGTCCAGGCACCCCGCTTGCTCCATTAGGTCATGCTGGACTCCCACTGCAATGACCTCACTTTTCCCATCAACGGCGCTCTCGAGGCTTCAATCCCGTCAAGCCCTTGTCAGTCCTGTCTGCGAAGGTGAAGATACTGGGGGGTGAGTAACGGTGCCGCGTCTGGGCGCGAGCGAACAAGCCCGGGTGTACGCTATCGGAGAACCCGAGATACGGACATCCGGTACGGTGATACGGCCACTCGTTACATAATCACGTAGTTACTTCGTACTCGACTTACTGTTGGATACTCTAGTGACTTAACTGAGTATCCAACACTGTCCTTACGGGTAGACCTGTCTTTCAAGCATAGGGATTAGTCGTACGTGCGATCCACGGTAAAGCGATTGAAGTACATTGTTGGCCACAGTATGAGCCCATCCCAGATGACAAGCTGATGTCTATAGGACCAGACGCTACGTGGATAAAGAGATAAATAGATCATACGTCCAATTTAGAAGAAGCCGTTTGCATAGGTGGAATAAATATCAAGAGAAGCCGCCATTTGAAGCACATGATCTGCAATCCTTTTCCGACACACCCAGCTGAACACTCTTAATGGTTCCATGTTCGCCCGAACCTCTCTGTTCACACCTGGTGTGAACTGTCTCCCATTAATTCGAGTGGAATTGTTTCTGGTTCATTCCCCTCCCGCCCCCCGGCCTGACCCGGCTCCGGGGCCTCTGCAAATGCAATCCCGGATACGATCGCATTTTGACTCGCGGTGTGTTGCGACGATACCCCGAATCCGCTGTCGATCCCCCGGAAACCACGACGGATGTCATGGTCATACAGCTCCCGCACGCCAATGATAAACCGCGGCATTATAGGGAACATGATCGTGGTGGTGACTGCATATGCAAAGAGCCGGTCAGGGCTGTTCGGGTTTGGAACAATGGAAATAGTGTTGATTAGATTTGAAATGGTGAGGGCTGCATTCCTAGTAAGAACAGTTCAAGGTAGGACAAGTGAGCAAGCAGTTCTGACACAGCTGCATAGTGGTGGAGGATAAATGCAGAGGCATTGAAGCAGGTTTGGAGGTGAAAAATACACATACACAAGGAAATAAATAATTCCATCTCTCACAAGTAATTGCATATATTTGTTGGGCTGCCATTGCTTGGTTGCCTTGTACATCTCAGCTGACTGCTTCAATGTCTGCATGACAGCAAGAATCAGGAGTGTAATATCAAGAACAAATCCTGGAGTTCGAAACAACAGATATTCCACCTGTGAGAAACCACCAAGTAAGTAATGGCAGAAAGAAAAGTTCATGAGCTGAACTATTGTGGCTGGGAGAGTGATCATTGGTTGGATGTATATGCATATCATG
The DNA here is from genome assembly GCA_038088915.1 of Sutorius aff. eximius. Lineage (NCBI taxonomy): Eukaryota > Fungi > Basidiomycota > Agaricomycetes > Boletales > Boletaceae > Sutorius > Sutorius aff. eximius. The sequence continues at coordinate 16,498 of JBBPJV010000517.1, forward strand.
TAGCCATACCTGAGATAGAACCATGAGGAACATAATAGATTCCTACGAAAATAATAGTAGAAATAACATGTGGTATATAGATGAACAGGAGGGTGCAAAGAACCCATTTTGATTGATTCCACATTGCATAGACCCGAAGGACCATCACCACTATATTTGAAATCAGGGTCTGGAAGGGTGGTTCAAAGGGAGAGTAGCTTACAATCAGCAGCATGGTAGAATATACCAAAGCACCAGCTTGAAAGCTGATATACTGCAGTGCCTGTAATCATTCAGACTCAGAGTATTGTAGGAAGTGACTCCACCTACAACTGGCAAAATCTTATCAGTACAGTTTTAAATCAAAATTAGATCCATAGTACACCTGTCAAAAAAGACATCAATGACAGATGATATATATACATGAAGCAAAAGAACTGACATTAACAGGGCCTGGAACAAAACCACTGCCAGCTGAAATTGGTTATGATATGTAAGCTGAATTAGTCCCACTTCAGTTGTAATTGTAAACATACACAGAGCATTTGAACTTGTTGGAATTGCATTGTCATTCATTGGCATGTGTCATAAACTTGTGATAGACCTACATTGCTGAAATCAGACCAACATAACGGACCTATAGCATAGTCAATATGATATGCCTGCAATGGAATATATCTGAAGATTTATACACACCAGAACAAATATTGTTGATACCCAAGTCCAGCCCCTGCACTATAACATTCTCAGAAGCCAGTGTGAACCTTGAAAAACCTGTTTTTCCTACCCAAACATATTGAATCTTTGGAAGTATCTTCAGTCAAGTGTATGATCCAGAGAGTGAAATAGTATACCTCCTTTGAAAAGGTGAGAACTACCATGGTATGATTATAGTGGTCAGTTCAGAATGTCAAGGGTGATCTAGGGTGGGCCCGTATGACTTGGATAAAAGAATGACTCACAATAATCATATACAACCATCACGATCACAGCAACTATGAATATCTCTAAGCTTAGTCACTGACAAAGGAGATGGATAACCATACGGGACGCATAGTTGTTTATCTGCAGAGACCACAAGGCGGACTGTATGTCGGATGGCATCGCAGATACGAGACGCACAATACCGCTTGCAGTGGTACAATGTCTTAAGAACAAACGAGGTGTCAATGTCAAGGAGATGGACGTTACTGCAACCTGGATCGGTCTTGTGCTTCCTCGTTATGCGGCCTCGTTATATAGGATGATCGGCAAACCAAATGTTCACCTCGCGACCTATTCGGACAAGGGATTGAAACATCACTGATGCCATGTAGGCGGTGATGAAGGGGTGCACAGCATAGCAAATGTTCACCTTGTGGCGTGTTCGGACAGGTGGTGATAAGAGGGGCGCACCTGCCGTATCTACCACACCATTGATATCAAGGCAAGCACGATTATTTTTTTTCAATTCAAGTTCCTGTACGTCGACGGTCTGTGTCAGCCTCCCACGTCACGGGCGGGGTCATCAATTCAAGATTGAAAACAGCTAGTTATAGCCTGAGAACAGTAGAACACCACCGGGTCATCATGAAAACTGAAGGTGGATGGTGTGAAAAACGTCTCAACGGGAAAAACCTGACCTGGGAGCATCAAATGCCAATGTACGATCTACCCTACAACAACAGAGAAAGCAAATTTAGGGAAATGATGAGTATTTTCCGAATCTAGGAAGACCGAGAGGTCGTTGTAGCAACGCGGCGTTGATCAAGATCAGTGGGGCTGGATGTATTACTTTGGCCCGCCTGCGAACTGTTGAAACTGAAACGTGTCGGAGTACACCGTATGAGGGTCCAGATCCATCCATCAAGGTATTACGATCGATGTTAGCTAATATGGGGCGCAACACGACATCTTTGATTCGGACATCCTCGTGGACCTGTGGTTTATTCGGCGCCTCTACGTGGTCTTCGAGCAGATTCTGTTCGTCGTTCCACTGGATACTGGCGGATGTACCTCCTCTCGAAGGTAGGAATAGGAACCACTCGCTTGATTCGAGGCGTGGTGTTCCCAAAATGCCGACGGCCAGTGGGAATTCACTGGATCGAAGGCACCGCGATCTGGGTTGACCCTAATTGAAAGCCGACATCGCTGGCTGGACCAAAAGGGACGATGATCCCGCTAGAACGAACCGACATCAGCACAAAACGAATGGAGGGGCGACCCGCTCCACGGAATGTCTTGCTATGGATTTGTTGGTGCCATTCTGCAACTGCCACACCATCATCTGACAGGGGGACTCAAGGCGACGTGTGGAATTGGGATGTTTACCCTGTCATACCGTTGGCGCGCCATGTTCCCGAGTTGCACGACCGTTCCCCACTAGATCCGGAGCCACTTGCGTATATGATCGACTGCCCTGCTAAATCAAGGTCGTCGGTGGTGTGACCATGGTTCGAGAACCAAACGACCATATGTCATCGTACCAGCCTCGAGTGTGCGTGTTGACGCTGTGAGCAGAGAGACGCCTATCTGGCCGGTGCAGACCAGGTGGGTGATTAAGGGAGTAAAATGTACCCAGACCATGACAGATCGTTGATGGCCATTCAACCAGAGTCTATGAGACGGGGTTGGGGCTTGGAATTCTCACATATCTGCGTGGGTGCAGACAGAAACCGTACGTTCGCATAGCCGGGCTGCTATTTTGTGCCTTGCCAAAGGGGGACCGGGCCCAAAAGTGGTCAGTGTTCTCGGCCTCCTTGTGCGCATCTCACCACCCCCACCGCGGATAGCGCGTGGTTGGTCTCGGCCCGTTTGAGGATCTGTCTCTCTTAATCTTCTGGGCTAGGATGGCGTTAGATAGTATCGTTGACCAGCAAGGAAGGATTGAAGTCCGACTTACGTAACCATATGCCACTTGACTAGAGATTGTGAGTACGGCGTACGCACATGACCCCTCCAACCTCTCTGCCATTACCCTAGGCGAACAGGAATTACCGGCTGGGGTTCTTTTGGAGCCGGAAGGCTGCGCTCAAACACAACCTTTTGGAAAACGAGTCATTGTGACCATACGATGTGAGCGACAGTCCTTCAATGTTTTTACCAGCCAACCATCGTTGTAACGCACCACGCCGGTTGACCAGGCATGAATCATGATGCTCGCGGGCTCCAGGCGCATAATTTGCGGCATGATCATGCACCACATGACGAGTTGCAACCGTCATTCGAGTTGAATGATGCTAAATCGTCCTTCCCGTTTACCGTAGAGCAGGTCTCATACTCAAGGCTCCAACAGTGTACTGGCGGGTCAATCACCAGATTGTGGATTCCACAGGAGCCCAGGATTGGGATCGAGCAGTAAACCCTCTCCATCGACGAAACAACGGTACGGTTGGCTGGTGTGCAAGAGCGAGTCCCACGGTTGATCTTGAAAGATTCCCGGGCCTGTATAGGCTCCAAGTGGACGACAGAGTTGCTGCCGTCACGTTTGCCCGACCTCGCTTATGGCTCGGATCACTCGTCGTACTTCCTGCGCAACACCATTGAACGGGAGTGGCACCCGCGGTCCAGCATGATCTGGCTGACCATTATACGTGGCGGGCACTCCCTAGTACTTTATTGATAACACAGACTTGCACATCCAGAATCTATGGGTCACAAAAGGTCTCCGTGTTTATCATCAGTTTTCGGTATGAATTTGTTTCGACTCTTGCCACATTTTACAACCACTAGAGAATTCCGTGCTCCCTGGCAGCTCCGACACGGCTCGGTCTCGATCCCGAAATAAGAAAAGGGTTGGATGGGTCCGGGCGCATGGAGCTCGATTCTGACTAGCGACGACACATAAGTGAGGGGTACCTAAACTGATCCCGTCGGTTCTTGCTCGTTTCCCAATCTCTCTCGCTCTCCCCATTTTTAATCCATCGATAACTCATCATGGGCGGGTTTAACTAGTCTACTGTCGATCTCCCGTCACCCAACA
>JBBPJV010000518.1:0-20380 GCA_038088915.1 Sutorius aff. eximius
TCTTCCCATGTAGGCCATTTATCTTTTTCCAAGCTTTTCCTGATACGTAGATGTGCAAATGCTGCGGCTTCTCCTTCCATCCGCATCCATACTGCAGCCGCTTTTTCTTTATCATTGCGGAGGGGATGCCACTTCTGAGTCAAAACCCAGAGTTTCATGAACAGCCACCATTTTCTAAATGTGGTGCGCTTGCCGTCCCACTTGCCAGGGTCGGCGAATTTCTTATCCAGGTTTTTGGAGGCGTCCTCCATCTTGATGGCGTTAGAGATCTTATCGATCTCATCCTTGACTTCTTGCCAAGACATTGCTTAGTAAAGGTAGATGGTTTGGGGCCAGCGGTAGGGTTTTCGGAGTTTATACGATGGACAAAGTGATTGCGTAGTGGGGTTGGCGAGAACTGTACGGTCATGGGGATGAATCTTCTTTTCCCACCGTATGTCTGCTAGCCAATCGTTTGCGAAGGTCACTACTGGGTCACTGTTGGGGTAGAGGGCAGCGGTAGGTGCGAGGAATGCTTCAAGGTCATGTGTCTTGAAGGGATTGGTTCGTCGGGGGGACATACAACTGTAATATAAAACTTAGGGTCTCTGGGGGCAGCTGGGAGAACCGTTGATGAGGTGCAGCGGGTAACTGCTGAGAAGTTGGTGGTTTAATGTCGCTTCAGATGTGGGAGGATACTGGGTTAGCTAATGGTTTTTTAACACCATTTCACCAGTCACGTGGAGTGCTTGCAGCTACTCGGTGGAGGGGCCCCTAATGCACTTTGGGGTGAAGCAACATTATCCTTATTTGGACGGTGGACGACCGTATTCTCAACTGTTTACTGGGTGTTTGCCCAGAGCCCTTCTAGCGGTGCTCATACTTGTTCTCCTTATCCCTGGAGTCGCGGAAGCGAGTTCGACCTCATGAGAAGTCTAGCTCAAGTGAAATGGGATTGTACAACTAAACCTAAGTACAACGAGGTGGAATGACAACAAGACCAACTATGACATTTGGCAACGTTTTATGATGAAGAGAGGAGAGAAGAGAACATGTGGAATGGTTACCACAGGCAAGGATAAGAAGGACAGTACTAGATATCCCAACTTAGGCCTGAGGTAAGATCCCAGGTAATGCCCAAGTGAGCTAGACTGGGGGACAGTCATAGCTACACCCAGGGTATATATACATATGCCAAGACTATTACTAATACATGACTAATATATCATGAGAGATAGTACGATAGATAAAAGGTACAGCCAATAGCAGAATAGACTCTTATCTATGATGTCATGGGTCTAGATCAGTCACATGATCTGACGTCATAGGAGTCTAGGTCTGGTCACGTGATCATGGGAGAGGAAGGATAGGGGGAAGTCATGTGACCTGGTTGTGACAAAATATAGAGGAAGAAAAGTGTAGACTACGATGTGTGAGTAGTGTAGTTAGGTTAAGAAAATGAGTTCGTAACAACAATAGATAACAAAAGGTACAACCAATAGCACAAGGGGCTCTTATCCATGATGTCATAGATCTAGACCAGTCACATGATCTGACATCATAGAGTCCAGGCCCTAGTCACATGATCATGAGAATAGAAAGATAGGGGGAAAGTCATGTGACCATTGTGACAAGAATAAAGAGAAAAAGTTAAGTATTAGTACAAGCATAGGAATAGTTAGGTTAGAGTGAATGGAATCATAACAGATCTGATCAGACTTCCATCCAGGTATGATCTGTTTCATATATATCCCCTTTCAAAGGATTTCCGACTGATCAGATAGGACTACCATTAGCTCAGTGCAACCCTAGTTAACCTTTCCATAGCCTTACCCAAGCTAAAGTAGTCATTTATATTCCATACAACCAAAGTCATGTACAGTAGTCTTAGTGTAACTGCTAATTCCACCCTAATTCTCTGAAACTCCTCATCTAATCATGAGCAAGCCCTCTTGGAATCCTCCAGAGGAAGTACCTTTCATCCACTAAAACCTCTCTGTGTCAGTAGCCTTGCCCACACAGACTCAGAACCCCTTGGAGTATGTGATCATGATAGTACACCTCCAGTCCTGTTATAACAGGTATGGAGGTTGATGGGGGGGTCAAGCTGTTTCTCTAGATGTTTTGCCAGACTGGACCTACTATAGTCTCCACTCTATTCCACCATTATTTCATATCTTGACATTCCCACCTGCCTTTTCCTTTTGAAGGTTCCTTATGCTAGTCCTCTCTCATGTTGTGCCTTATCAGAGTTTCAGCCATACAAAAGGGATAATTGTTATGATATGTATGTAATTTTCCTAACTTTCAACGAGTACACTCGTAGTCTACATCTTTTTCTCTTTATTTTGTCACACTAGGTCATGTGACTTTCCCCCTATCTTTTCTTTCTCACGATCACGTGACTAGGGCCTGGACTCTATGATGTCAGATCATGTGACTGGTCTAGAACCATGACATCATAGATAAGAGCCCCTTATGCTATTGGCTGTATCTTTTCTTATCTATTGTACTATCTCTCACAATATATTAGTCATGTATTAGTAATACTCTTGGCACTTGTATATATACCTGGGTGATACTATGACTGTTCCCCCAGTCTAGTTCACTTGGACATTATCTGGAGTCTACCTTCAGGTCTAAGTGGGATATCTAGTTCTCCTTCCACCTTCACCCATGTACATTGTTGCATGTGTTTCCTCTTCCTCTTCAAACATTGCCAGATGTCATAGCTGGTTCTGAGTCATTCCACCTCATCATCTTAGATTAGTAGATAGGTTTCACTTCAGTAATGCTACAATTTGTTTCCCTTTTTCCTTGCCAACCCTGCCTCAAGCCTAGTCCAAACTCATTGGTTGTCCTATCCTTCCATGGTTGGTCTTGTTTGTCTTCTTCATGCCAACTTGTTCCTGTTACTCTTAGTCCTTACTTTTGTTATGACTGGACTGGAGATGTACAGTCATGACCATGTATACATGCCATGAGGTCTTAGGGTGTTGCTGGCAAGGCTACAGACAACTTCAAGGAGGGAGTTTGCAAGGAAAGTGCTTGTCAGAGTCAAGGGGTTCAGCTAGTCCAGTGTTGGACTTGGTGGAGAGTTTCCACTGGTGAGATGACAGACAGAGTCGAGGGTTCAGAGAAGTCCAGGCATGGACTTGAGTCAATGTAGAGCATAGTATTCTAGTTACACTAAGACTAGGGTACATGCTGGTACATCAGTGAGTTTAAATGGAACTACTACCAGACTTCAGGAACTAGGAAGAATGCTATGGAAGAGGTCTGAAGTAATGGTAGCACTATCTGATCAGTAGGAAACCCTTGGAAAGGGGATAGAGGGTGAAACAGGGCAGACCCAGATGTAACCTGATCAGATCTAAGCAGAGAACAAAGCAAGCCAGGTAGGTAAAGGTGTTTCACATAACAGGATCATGAAACAACAAGTAGGTAAGGGGGTCTCATGCCTGGAGGTCAGCAGAGGCACTACAGATGGGAGGAGAGAGTGGCTACCAGGGAGTCCTATTGGTAGACATGGAGAAAGATAGTCCACACAAGTGGAATGGGCAGCACATTTAATATAAAGACAAGGAGGAGAAAAAGGTTACCAGGGCATCCAAGGAGCTATCATAACAACTTTCACTTGTCAGCACCATTGTTTTCCCTTCCCAAGTATACCCTCATCACTACCTACTCCATCCCTCATATACTTGCTTTACTTATCTATCAAGAGAGAACTACTACATTTACTCCTCTACATTAGTGTTTCCACTACTGTAGTTGTCTCCTGAGTCCTGTAGTACTAGTTTCCACTAGTACTCTCTTGTACCATCACCATCTGCAATCTCATTTTTTCACAAAGGCTTAGTTCTTGTGTGATCACTTCAAGACTAGCTTCCTAGACCCTATTAATATGGGTTAGGACTTCTTAGTGGGCATTATGTCTCAGACCTTGGAGGCATTGCATCCTCATTTCTTGGGCATTCAGCCACCCTTGTCACTTTGTCCTTGCCAATCTTCTATCCACTGTTGAGAGGTAGTTCCTTCCTTGACTGCATCTTGGTGCCACACCTGAGGCATCTCTTTCTTGTCACATCTGAGTCTCTCATCATCACTGCCATCTGTTGTAGGTGGCCTATCAAGAGCTATGACTGACCCTACCCAGGACAGTCATAACAAAGAGACATCCTAGTTGTTGATCAAGAGATACTGTATATGTCTTCACTAGTGTGTGATCTCACACAGAACTTTCCCTGAGATGAAATCTAAAAAGTAGCCTGAATACTAAGGGGAACTTAGACAAAACCAGCTATGATACCTGGAAATATTTTTAGAGAAAAGAGGAAAGACATGTGAAACAATGTCCACAGGCAAAGGTAGAAATGAGGCTAGTTAACTACACTTGCTAAGACCTGGTTTTTAGATCCCAGATATGCTCAAGTGAGCTAGACTGGGGACCAGTTATTGCTGCACTCAGGTTTATATATTACTGCCAAGACAATGATTAATGCACATGACTAATAAATATTGAAGTGGTGTAATAGATAAGAAAAGTGTTACAAACTTGTTTCTCTTAACCTAACTACTCCTACACTTGTATTAATACTTACACTTTTCTTCTCTCTTTATTCTTGTCACCACAGTCACATGACTTTCCCCTATCACTTCTTTTCCATGATCACATGACCAGAGCCTAGACTCTATGACATCAGATCATGTGACTGATCTAGACCCATGACATCATAGATAAGAGCTCATTCTGCTATTGGTTGTATCTTTTCTTATCTATTGTACCACTTCTCATGATATATTAGTCATGTATTAGTAATACTCTTGGCATATGTATATATACCTGGGTGTAGCTATGACTGTTCCCCAATCTAGCTCACTTGGGCATTACCTGGGATTGTACCTCAGGCCTGAGTCAGGATATCTAGCACTTCTCCTATCACCTTTGCCTGTGGTAACCATTCCATGTGTTCCTTTCCTCTCCTCTTCATTGTAAAATGTTGCCAAACGTCATAGTCAGTCCTCATCGTTCCACCTTGTCACATACATAGGTTTAATAGTACAGTCTCATTTCAAAAAAGGTATCACCAATAGTGTTACGACTAGCTCGTGGGATGCCCTGGTAACATTCTTTTCTTCCTTGTCATTGTACTAAACCGTGTCCTCTCTTACTCTCAGACTACCTACTTCCTCTGCCCCTATCCTCGGACTACTCGATAGTGGCTCCTTTCCCTCCATCCGCAGTGCCTCCACTGACCTCCGGGCATGAGGCCTCTACTTACTACTCTCCCGATTGTTCCGTCTCGCCTTTGACAGCAGAGCTCCATTTCCTATCCACGTGCACTTTTCCTTTGTCTCGCCTAGATCTGATCGGACTACATCCAGGTCCACCCCGTTTCATATCCATCCCCTTTCTAGGGTTTCCACCGATCAGGTAGTACTACCGATACTTTGGACCTTCTTCCACAATCTTTGTCTACATTCCCGAGTACCAGTAGTAGTTAGTATTTAAATCCCTCACGTACATTCCTGTACACTAGTCTTAGCATAACTGGAATACAACGCTATCTCCTCCTCGACTGCTTAGTCTCGCTCAAGCTAGCAACCTCTCTGTCTTCAACCTTGCTGTCTCAGCAAGCTCCCCTTGATATCCATTCATGCATAGTCCGGTGAAACCTCTTCAACACCAGCCACTAGCGTGTATATACGGTCATGCCCTGTTCCCCATCAGACCAGGCGTAACAAATAGCAATATGAGCCCTTATCTATGATGTCATGAGTCTAGACCAGTTACATGGTCTGACATCATAGGGTTTGGGCTCTGGTCACATGATCCAGGATTAGAAAGGTTAGGGGAAAGTCATGTGATTGTAGTGACAAAAGGATAAAGAAAAGTGCAGCTAGAATGTATGTGTTACGATTAGCTCATGGGATGTCCTGGTAACCTTTTTCTCTTCCTTGTCCTTGTACTAAGCCGTGTCCGCTCTGACACTCAGACTGCTTATTTCCTCCGCCCCTATCTTCGGACTACTCAATAGTGGCTCCTCCTCCCATCCTAGTGCCTCCACTGACCCTTTCAGGCATGAGGCCTCTTACTATAGTCTTTCTCGATCTTTCCACTCCTCCCGTCAACATGGAGCTCCGTTCCCCACACGTGTATGTTCCCTTTGTCTTGCTTAGACCTGATCAGACTACATCCAGATTCACCCCATTTCATCTCTATCCCCTTTCCTAGGGTTTCTCCTGATCAGGTAGTGCTGCTGTTACCTTGGACCTCTTCCATAGAGTTCTCTCAACTTCCTGAGTACTGGTAGTAGTTGTACTTAAACCCCACGCATGCACTCCTGTACACTAGTCTTAGCATAACCAGAATACCACACTTGTTACAATACGTATTTAATTTTCCTAACTCTCACTTGTATACTTGTACTACTACACTTTTTCTCTTTATTTTTGTCACACTAAGTCATGTGACTTTCCCCCTATCTTTCATTTCCCATGATCACGTGACTAGGGCCTGGATCTTATGATGTCAGATCACGTGACTGGTCTAGACCTATGACATCATAGATAAGAGCCCCTTTTGCTATTGGTATATCTTTCTCTTATCTATTGTACCATTTCCACTATATATTAGTCATGTATTAGTAAGTAGTCTTGGCATTGGTATATATATACCTGGGTGATACTATGACTGCTCCCCAGTCTAGTTCACTTGGGCATTATCTGGAGTTAACCTCTAGGCCTACAATGGGATTATCTAGTTCTCCTCCTTCACCTTCGCCCATGTACATTGTTGCACATGTTCCCTTTTCTTTCCTCTCATCGTAAAACGTTGCTGGGTGTCAGAACCAGTTCTAGTCATCATTCCACCTCGTCGACTTAGGCTTAGTCTTTAGCTTCATTTCAACACTAGTGTCTCACTCCAAACCCTAGAATGCTTAGTCTCTGTCGAGCTAGCATCTCTTCGTCTTCGACCTTGCAACTCTCAGCAAGCTCCTCCAGAGACTCTGTCTGTGGATATCCAGCGGAACCCCCAAGCCCACCCCCAGCGTGTATAAATGGTCACGTCCTACTCCAAGTCAGACTAGGCGTAACAGTATGATGTAGTAAGAGTTAGGAAAAATTGGTACATATTGTAATATTCCCCTCTTTATTATCACACAACATTGCTGGGTGTCATAATCAGTTCTTATCTTATCATATCAGGTAGTGATTGCTGTCAGGCCAGAACTCCAGGTTGGAGTTAGGGGTTGAGCCCCTGGACTTAGTTTCAACTTCATCTCAGGACCCCAGCTTGACACCTAATATTCAAACTCATTTTAGACCTCCACATTTCATCTGCTGTGCCCTCACTTTCTAGTCACACTAGTTGCCCAACTAGTGGCCAACTAGTGAGCTCAGCTAGCTGTTTGAGATCCTCTAATGCATAACTTTTCAACCACCCCACTTGTATGCAGTATGAGCAAACCTACTGTAGTAGGCTCTGGAACAACTCTAAAACCAGCTGGAACTAGCCCTAAGCTGTGCTTATTGATCAGCATGGGCTGCCAAAACTCTATGCATGTATAATGACTTACCCACTTTAGCATCTTGATATAGTCAATAGTGTCAAAACCCTATAACTCTGACACCTCCAGACAACTCTGGACAACTCTGCAATGGACCTCCACATGGCCAGCTAAAAGTCACATCATTGCCTATGCCAGAGTACCATGGAGTTGTATGAGGGTCATAGGGGAGTTCCTTGGAAAATAAGCAAGCACACCTCTTCCCATTACTTAAGCAGTGAAGTTGGAGTTTTTATCTCTTTTCTTTTCCCTCAGTCATCTTCCATCCTTTTGGATCTTGGCTGAGGTGAGCCTTTAGTTCCATTACCTTACCCTAGCTAACATGTATGTAGTGGGCTTCCTTGCCCTTTACATAGAGAGTCTGACAGATAGAATCAGTACACGTAAGGTAGAAACTGGAAGGGTGACTGGGGCAGCTCCAACTTGGAAGTAATGAACCACACTGCTGACTAAGTGACCCTGGCCCCCTCAGTCGGACGTCATCATCACGAACCTATCCTTCTCTCATTTCTTAGATGAATCAGCTTTCACAAGTAGATTGCCATACGAGGTTTCCGGAACTTTGTGCACCCTGTTGCAAAATTCAAATGATCGGTCGGGCAAAGACGCACCAGCTTCCGAATGGAAATTTCAAGTAAGACTTGATCCGCCACATTCGGTCCCTGCCTCGTGTTCATTGGGCATAGCAAAAAACCGTTTCACATGAATATTGCACAATTACCTGACGCAAGGCAGATTTAAACCGCACAAACCCATCTTCAACCGACCCCATCTCCGACTCGGATGGGGTCGATCATTCATACAATCAGTAAGCTCCCGGCCCGGTTTCCTAGGTCCCTCTGGACAGCATGCGAGATGACGATATTGCATCACAGATGAGATGGCTTCTCTAAATGGCCTTGAGCTGACATCCTCTATGATCGAGTGATCGAGTTTCAGGGCATATGGAACTTGATCTTTATTGTGGGTGACCCGAGGAATAGGGCGAAGGAGGGTTGGGTAGAGTATACCACCAACCGTGATTCGGTACTGTGACAGACGCAGGAGCCGGATAACCATGTTCAATGCTTAGGACAAGGTGACATCTTCAGAGAAGTTCCGAGCGACCGTATGATTCATGCTTGTCGGAAGCCGCTGCTCGTGAAACAATCTTCGGCCGCTCATATGAGTCCGACCCATACATCAGAAAAGATGGTGCGAGATTCGGGGTGCACGCTTTCGACCTCCCAATTAATGCTCACCAAACGCATCCTTGCTCATATGGGTTCGCTCAATCAATCCTGCGTTCGTAGTGGGGCATCTGATTACGTACGCGCCCTTGGCATTCATTTCCGTTTTAGTTAATTCTGCATTGACAAAGCGATTAACAGTGGTTGGACTTGACAAACGAGTGCTGATCACGCTGAAACCTCGCGGAGGGGGTACACAAGCGGGACCTCAGGGGTGTGAGGGACCGGATATTTTTTCTGGTTCCAGTTCAGCAACCGGTTGTACCAAACCTCCGACTCGATCGCACCCGTTTCTGAAACTCGGAGGAAACTTGAGCCGCGGAAGGGTATTTTATTTGAGGTATAATTTAAACATCATCATTCCCAACCACTAACCTTTATTCTTGAAATGGTCGGCTAACAGACATTAGGCTGTCAATTCGAGTTCTGAGGGTGTTTATGCTCTTGGCAGCGTTTCTGTCAATGCATTCCAGGCATGTAGGTTATACGATACGGTATACCAGACAAACCCCCGTCTAATATTCCCTTTCCCTTTTTTTTTCTACTGAAGGATCAATTCGTCGACACTCCCAGTGGCGTCTCGTCCGAGGGTCACATTGAACACACATAAAATATCTTTCGGATTAATTCGGAAAATTTTTGTGTTCTATGCATACCTGGTTGTCATGGTGGGTCAATAGATCAGGGTTGCAGTCCTGCTGGTCACATCAACCTGTGCATGAGTAAAATACTTCCAACGCACACACCCCAAATTGCCTTTACCGTCTTCAGTTTTTGTTATCCCCGCTCTTCTCGGCTAGTAAACTAAACTCCATTTGGCGCCTTCTTCTCACCCCGTAGTCTTCGTCGAATCAGTGGGTGTTTAATGAAGAGTAGGCGTGTGTGGGCGAGGGCACCAAGGAACAATCAAATGCCTTGTGTCTGATCGGGACTTCGGTACGTGCGAGATAGATACCAGACACGGTCGAGGAGTCCAAGCCGTTGGGTGTCTCAGGTGAGACAGGTTCGCGGGTACGTGTGTCCCGTGAGTTTCGGTTCGGCATGGATTCTTGACGCTTCCGCGATTTTCTTGAACCGAACACGGCAGTCCAGTATGTCGTGTGTGGAAAAATCGTCACACAACTGACAGAGACATTTCTCCCACTTGAGTAGTTTTTTTTTTCTCGGCAAGGATCCGAACGTCTGGGCACGAAACAACAAGCGGGGAACTTGGAAGCTTGGGCGAACGACATAAATAACAGCCCCACTTCATGCAGGTAAATGAGAGCGGCACGCAGACCCGATCAAAGCATCTTCCCTGCAAAGTATTTTTTGTATTGGTATGAAATGAGCTTGCTATCATTGTTGCTGGGGGCCTCGCCGTCGGCTCATATCCTCGGACAGACTTTTTGGACAGCGCAGGACCGTCATGACGTGCACACGATGTTATTCTTGTTATACATGAACGATCCCTTCGTTGTCACGACCGGTCTTTTAACTCGTCCCGCGGTGGGACCTCGAGCCCTCTCCCCTGGCTTGCGCAACGAGACCAGGGACTCCTGAAAGGACGCACGCCCCGTTTGGTCGAAAAACGACTTCTCCAGCATTGCCGCTTTCGTTCGATGGTCACAACTACGTTTGAAACACACTCAGTGCTGATTGACATCCGTTTATGTACACACGTGAAGGCGAGACTTAGGTTCTTCCAAGAGATTATTCGCGCATGTGATCCACCGGAACCGTGAAACCCGCCCTTTGGGAAGTCCAGCGATTATTCCGACCTTCGGATACAATCAAGAAATGAAAGCATCGTAGATCCAAGCACATGGCAAGCCTTCTGCTCGGGGCGGCAGCCGCACCGACGCACGCAAGAGTACGTACGAGAGCGCAAGCGGTGTACCAGTGAATGCCATCAAGAGCTACGATTGGACCACTATTACATAAATACAGAAAGGCAACAGTACCATGATCTGGGAGATTCAGAGGGAAATCTAGGGGAACTAGTGTACAAAGAAGGAGCATGTAGTCGTATCCATAGTCGTGTCTTTGGTGCCCACGCTTCACACACCAACAATGGAGACAGACGCCTCGATGGGCCTGAGTTGGGAATCCAAAGCGTCTGCGGGCGCTGATGAACGAGACAGGTGCTGTCCCAATGTCTAAAAGCAGTTGTGAGAGCAAGGAACGATTATAGCGATGCGAGATCACGCACTATAACATCGCCATCTTGCAACAAGGTTTGGTTTTGTATCCTGATGCCGTTCACGTAGGTTCCGTGCGCCGAGGACCGATCTCGGATGAGTACCTGAATCTCCTTGTCAACATCGGGCGAAGAATGAGCGAACAACTCGGCGAAACCTGTTTCCCCTGTCTCCACACTTCCGCATGTGGGGCACTCAATGAAATAGGTCCACTTGGGAATATGCCGTTGGATGGCGAAGGTGCATCGCTGGACTGGGATTCCAGTTGTATTCTGACTTTGTCAGGGAGTGGCAGTTGCTTAGATTCAAAGGGGAAGCTGGCCAAGGTCGACGCGAATGACACGGTGGGCAAAGCATTGAAATCCATTGGCAGTGAACAGTTGGTTGCTGAGGAGATGTGAGGCAGAGAGTTACGGGGATCTGGATGGGGACGTGGATAGTTTACTTTCGGCTTTATACCGACCACGGAATCACCGGCGTCTCTGCACGCGACACACAGCCATCAAAGACAGGTCACAGGTAGCACCACAACAGCCGGAAAGCCGCAAGGGGGTACGTTTCAAAACTGTGGGTCCAGGAACCGTGCACATCAGAACCCTGGAATCAAAGAGTTTACGCGTCCCGGGCGCGAAGCACGCCAACGGCGGATGCTCGTACCAAGTTTATACTTACTCCGTCAGCCTGACCAATGTTGATGCACTCCAACGGCACATTACTGGTGGGAGCAGCATTACGCGAAAAAGTAAGTGGCCGGATACGTTTGCTACGTGGTCTGGAGAGGCACAGGACCTCGTGGAAACAATTCCGTCCGCATTAAAACGCTGATTCCTTCCATTCTAGATGATATTGAGGTCCGCTGGTGATGTGTCGAAGCAGCTTCCAGATCGGGATAATCCACAACAAGGGAACCTGTCGATGAAGGTAACCAGAGGTTTTCGGAGATCCGAGCTGTAGAGTGCATAGGAGTTCATGCGAGGAACTCATATCCGCTTCGATACGCGTGAGAGAACAGAGCAGAGGCCAGCAACCATACCCGATGGTTCCCGTTGGGCGGAGAGGCTGTCGAGGGTTGTTGCATTAATTCGGGTCAGAAAAACGGAGAATCGACGAAGAGCACTCGCGCCGTTTGATTGTTACTCCCTGGGGATAAACGCTAGCACATGTCGACTATGGCGCCGGTTCAGAGTCAGACGAAGTGCGTGTTGAGGTGGATGCATAGTCCAAACCTTCTTAGCGAGCGCCAGATGCCGCTCCTCTAGTAACAGTAAGATGTAGGCAACTCCACCTGCGGAGTCGCAAACTGGCGTCCGTATCTTGTCGTTACAATCTCTAGACCCCCTAGACGGTAATGACAATGGATTTTGGCTAGCTACGCTTAGTAATGATCCATTATAACAGATGAGCACGTGACTTGCTACAGTGTTTTTCTCGTCTTTGTAAATTGTATAGGGAAAACTCTCGTGTGAGCCCCAAGTCAAGGCTCAGCGCCGTCGAGGACCGTTCCGGGTTCAAGTAATTTGTGGCTTACCATGTCTCTGCTTCCCCGGGCTCTCAATACATTCCTTCGACCCTCCCAGGGTTCATTAAAAGCCTCAACATTCGTCTCACCTCGGACAATGTACGCCAACTTCTCGACGCGACATGGCGCCTCTACCCTAGAAGACCGCCAAACATCCTACAATGATGACGACGTACATTTTTCTGCTCATCTTAATTCCGTTTTTCCGTCGTTGGAGTTTCCTCCGGAGTTGGCAAGGCGGATACTGATCCATGGCAGCCACAAAGCTGCGATTCATGGACACAACGGCCGTCTCGGATTCATCGGTAAGCATTTCTCAAACGAGAAACACCTTTCTTTTGTTCGCGATTGACCATTGCCTCTATAATCTGACTATCGATAGGTCGCCGCGTCCTGGAATCATATTACCTTATGTTCGTCCACGAAGTCACGCGAGGTCGCGTACACCACGATTATGACCGCTTATCTTCACGCGCACTAAACACGTATTTCTTGGGAGAACATATTGCACCCTTGTGGTCTCTCGGTCGCGTGCTTCTCTGGGTACCAACAGTCTCTAAGGAAACTCTTCGGACCGCTCAAACACAAAGTCCCGACTCGGAACTGACCGAGGCATTGACGGTATCCCCCGGTATCGCCAAGAGCGTCGGGCTATACAAAGTGATGGGTGAAGCCGTCCAGGCTGTAGTAGGGGGCGTTTATCATCAATTTGTACGTGCCCAGCCTCCGTTGTCGCAACATCCACAACCTTTGACATGACGACGACGCATCTCTTTGTCACGATGTATAGGGTGGATCTGTTGCCCATCAATTGTTCCACACGCGGATACTTCCGCACCTTTTGCTACCAGGGAGATCAAGCGGGGTTCCTGAAGAGTTTCATGCCACGGCGTTACGGATTTGTGAGCGAATGGGCGGTCCAGACAGCGAGCTAGTACATCGTCCCAATATCCTTGAATACACAGAGGACGAACATATACATGTACCACCTCGAAAAAAGATCGCGTAAGCCACTTATCTTCGTCCTTATCCGAGCGAGCGAGGGGTTGACATATGAGCAGGGCCGCCGGAATATGACAGTTTGTGTCCATTCGATCGGTCATTGAGGTGCATACCAGGACCCAAAATTTGCTGCAATCTATACTTTTTAATTGGATATACTACTCTCGAATTTCAAAGCATGAACTGTGCGGCGGCATCTCATTTATAGGACAATCAAGGCGGAACGGGGCACATGACAATCTAGTGGGCAAGTACCCACTAAGCAAGGAATTGAATGGGCAGCTTTGAACTAATGCAACGTCAAAGGCTTGATGGCTAGTAGAATTCAACCATAGAACTATCCTGTTCATCTCAGCTCTGTTAATTAACCGAATGGCTGTGCCTCACGCAGGTGAATAAACTTTCAAACTCGGAAGTGCATATTGCTTGTCCACCTCGCCGTTCCTCACCTTCCCCTTTCGTTGGCCTCATGCATCAAGATTGTTCTGCACGAGGCCGCGGGCCGCAGTTGCGTTCATGTGATACGGTGGACGGCATTTTGAGAAATCGAAAGTACATGTTCCCGTGAAGCGGGAATGATCGCACGGCACCGGAGTCAGTGTGCAATTGACACCCACGGTGTACCCGCAAAGGAGGTACTACCCCCGAACGTCACATGTGCAAGTACTTGTCAAATCCCTTCAAATCCCTTCTAGTCAGTTGGAGGATCCTGTGTGCTTACGTCCCTCGTACACTCGCGAGGTTCTCGATCAGTCGATAGCTAAGGGCTGTTTCGTCTCGTAGTGGAGCGAAACCTTTGCGTCCTCCGATGTGCATGGGCCTTCAGGGATCTCACACGGTGATATGTCATGGCGGTGTCCTCGTTTGAATTGAGTGGAGAGGCCCAATTCTCCGCGAGGCAACATGATTCTGAATCTTGTCTCCAGCTGCCGCATGTCAGCTCAGGCGAGCCTGTCACATCGTCGAACCGATGTTCGGACGAGCAAACGATTAACGACCTCGAAGTCGCCGCGAGGTTCCATTTTCGAAAACCACATTCTTGGAAGGAATTCTCGGGTGGAGGGTCCACTGACTCGGACTGCGTCCTGGAGGGAACTCGTGTAACAACCCCGGGGGCGATGGTGCGGAGGCCCGGCTCTCGGAGATAACTCAAAGGACGTCGCCGTCAGGATACGCCAGTGGTGACCCACAATCGTGTTTTTGATCTGATAAACATGCTCCATGATTCCTTATCGGAGCGGGACGAGCGTCGTTTCGTCGTCACCGTCCCTGAGACGGTCTAGTGCTCATCCCATCCTCGGAATTCCTCCTCCCAAATAGACCCATGCGGGGCATCACCCTTGAGACGGGACTCGGCTTTGAAATGGACTAGGCGAGATTAGCTCAGAGATAAGGGTCACCACGCACGGTCTAGTCCTGACCTCGCCGTAGCTTCCATTTCTGCGAAGTGTATCTCCCCCCTGAGCAATATGATATTATGCATCCCTTCACAGATGTGAGGGGGTTCTGGGTAACGAAGCCTCCTATTCAATGGTGCCCCCACGCTCGCGCGTCCCTGCCCCTCCAATCCGGGTCACGACAAGGACGCCGCGGTCGTCTCTGACACAGTGGAGGACGAACTCGGTTCGGACAAGAACGTCCTACCTACCAAGCCATGATGTGCGAAAAGACCATCGAACCAGGTCTATCCGAATCGAGTCTCGTCGGGCCCAGTGGGTTGGTCGAGCTATGTGGCACTCAGCCGGGCTACGTGCGCCATGGATCTCTCTTTGGGACGCTAAACGCACCGGTGAGATGGCCGAGCGGTCTAAGGCGCCAGACTAAGGACTAGGTCATCAGATGACCACGGAATATCTGGTCCGAAAGGGCGTGGGTTCGAATCCCACTCTCATCAAATTTTTGTTTTCTTGCTCAGTTCAAACTCCGCCATTATGAACCATAGGTGCGCCTCCATATCATTTACCATTGTGCTAATGCGTCGGAGAGTGGCCAACATAAAGATCTTGAGTTTCCCGCAAGGCTTCTGTTGGTCATTTAGCCGTCCTGACAATCAACGTATGCAGTTCTCGCAACTCTCCGCTTTGAAACGCATCCAAACATCATCCGCACGATGGAATGCGGCCCGTACGTCGAACGCACCAAAGTTTCCCGTGCAGAAGCCACACACAGATCCAGATCGACTCAATCATCGGTACCGTTCACCCCATCGCACTTTTTCCCCGCAGTCATCGTGACGGAAACGATGAGCTATTACGTTGACCCAACTGTGTGTGCGTAACATAACAGAGTAAACATGATCGGGTTCGATCGGCGCTATCATACCGTTTGAAAAGATCCTCGCAAACGCGACCGTGCCAAATCGCTCGGAGCTTCGCCATACCCAGGGTTCCCACCTATCGGTCCTGGACCGATAGGACCGACTGCGACCATTCGTGTGGCACGTGATGGCCCCTGAGTCACGAGACGCAAATCGCTCGCTTGATCCGGTCATGAGACACTTGCATCCATTTCCCAAAGTGTCTAAAGGACTTCACAATCTCGGCGCACGCAGCACGATCGCTCTTACCGCAGATTCGTTGCAACGGAACCATGGTCGAGCACCGTTTCGAGATGTAAAAGCGTAAATCAGCGCCATGACGATACGATACGTGCGGCTCGCAAAAAGGTGTGATGAGAGTGGGATTCGAACCCACGCCCTTTCGGACCAGATATACTGTGGTCATCTAATGACCTGATCCTTAGTCTGGCGCCTTAGACCGCTCGGCCATCTCACCAACAAAATCAATGAGGAAAAGATCCATGATCATCAGGGGATAAGGATCAGTGGAAGGATGGGGGATGCAAAAAGGTGTGATGAGAGTGGGATTCGAACCCACGCCCTTTCGGACCAGATATACTGTGGTCATCTGATGACCTAGTCCTTAGTCTGGCGCCTTAGACCGCTCGGCCATCTCACCGTCTGTTAGGTTTTGGTGGATGGATAATAGATGTGTTGACCGTGTGACCATCACGTGTGACACTCCGAAGGCGCGACTGCTTTGCAAGCACCGTCCACACGAGTTAGCATTGGACGGTCCAGCATGGCCTCTGCATACTATGAATTCTACAGAGGATCATCGTACGTCCCGCATCGTTCTTGGTCGCAAAATGGCTCCAACGATGACCTTGTAGCATTGGCATGGCTCTCACAGACTCGCTGGACGAGCTCATCACGAGCGGCGCCATCACGCCGCAGCTGGCGATGAAGGTTTTGCAGCAGGTTCTACATGTGGCATCACACACCTCCGTAGCGCGCTCATGACGTCTCTAGTTTGACAAATCACTCGCAGACACGATGGTCAAGCAAGTAAAGACTAAGACGACACTCAAGGTACATATTTCTCTTGACACCGTCTGGTCGTGTCGTTGACGAGTGGTGGTATTATAGGGACACCTACACACGTATCGTCTGTGCGATGACGTGTGGACGTTCATCGTCAAAAACCCGTCTTTCAAGATGGAGTCGAACGAGATCGTGACAGCACCACGAATAAAGATTATTGCGTGCAAGAACGGAGACGCGATAGAAGCCGGAAAGAAGTGACATACCTGTTGCCTGTTGTCCTCGACGTCGCCCGCACAGTATTGTACCATAGAGGCCTTGTAATTAGCTGATGACGAGACGATCTTGCGGTGCCAGCGACCCCCAGTGCGTGCTGTGGAGTAATTTGCTGTGGAGGACCTCCTTTCAGGGACATAATAACTTCCTACTTTACACGTGCTCATAAGTAAACTTCCCAGCCCCTTCGGGTCCTTTATCTTCTCCCCCCTCGACACCCGCGTCGTCCCCCGATGTACCTCCCCAACTTCCAGGAACCACCAACAGATTCCAGCGTGTCCAAGGCAAAATGGGCGCTCCAAACGCAACGCCAGGAACTCTCGCAGCTCTCGGACCGGATAACTTCGGCAGAGGATGCCCTCGCGCAGATCGTCGTTGACCGGCGGCGCACCATTCGCGAGATGCAACGCGAGCAAACAGCGCTCGAGGAAAAAATCAACTACACGCTGGCGTACATCTCGCCCATACGGCGGCTGCCCCACGAACTCTTGCGCCAAATCTTCATGTTCAACTTTGAGAACCATCCGTGCGGTGCTTGGATCCTCGCTTCGGTGTGTGTGGCATGGCGGAGGTTGGCGCTGTCGATACCCAGGTTGTGGTCCAAGGTGAGCGTCTGTCTTGTTGGACGTCCGCCGGCTGGGTGTGCGTGTTATTCCTTGCATTGGCATTGGCGCTCGGACATGGTTATCGATGATACAACGTGTTGTTCACCCAACTCTTTGCCCATGGCATCTCTTTCGATATTCCTGTGGTGAATACGCCTTGCGACTCTTTCGACGTTCTGTGTTCCGTTTTCATCCTATCAACCATATCCCGAGTTACCTATGTTCCGCACGCCACCCGTTTTTGCCTTTTGTCTCTCGGAGTCGTCTCGTCTAATCATTTCGCCCAGATACGCCTCGTGACGAATCAGAGCGCGTCTCCAGATACCATACGGCTCTGGTTGGAACGCTCCGGCGACAAGGTTCCCTTGGACATCGAAATCTACCTGCGAGTAAACACAAGTGCGTCAGAGCCGTCGAGTCGCGCGCGAGCGTCATCCCCTACGCCCTGGATTCCACCGCCACCCAGCCCATCGATGCACTATGTCCTACCACATCCACCGCCGGGTACAGCCATCCTGATACCCCCGGCACACACACCGATCATTGTTCCTCAGTCGCCATCTCACCATGATAGTTGGGCAGTGTCTCCCCCGCCTCCTCCCACGCGGAGTTGTCCGCAAGCGCAACGTAACTCACACTGGGGACACATTGCCATCTTTTACTTGATTGAGCAAATGCATCGATGGCAACGGTTTGTCTTTCGATTCGACAAGCAATTTCCCTCGATGTCTGCGCTCAAGTCGATCAATGGTGCGCGTCCCGCGATCGATTGGGAACGTTGGTTTAAATTTGTGATGTTTATTAGGGGACGCTCTGATGCTCCGCGAGTTCGAGATATCGTGTGCAGAGACGATATACGCCACCGAGTGGGCATGGCTGCCGTGCACGGCTCCGTCGGCCCCCGCGGGGTTGTCCCAGTTGCAGTCCCTCATGCTGCATCATGTACCATTCAAGTGGTCCTCTCCCATTTTCAAGACCGACCTGCATACGCTCAACCTTCGATCGCTCCCATCCAACCATCTACCACTGGATCGCATTCTACATATCATTTCGAATAATCCGAACCTCGAATCCCTCACGCTGCACTTTGCGGTCGTTCTGTCGGCCGTCCTTCCGCTACGTCCGACGACTTTACCCAAGCTACACGATCTCACGTTTGGCGGCCATTATCACATGTCGACGCTTGCCGACACGCTGATCCTCCCCGTGTTGGACGTACTGAGCCTCGACATCGAAGCCCGGGATCCCATCGAAGATGTGATCACGAATCTACTCCAGCGATCAAACAATCCACCTGTTACGCAGCTGTCGGTATCGTACGGTAACACCAACAATTCGGCGGTGTACTACGGCCCCGGGGGGATCGTCATTTCGTGGAACTTCCTGTCGGAGATGAACCACCTGCATACGCTGACCATTGGGGGGACGCCTCTCGAGCCGTTCTTGGTTTCGCTTGGGATGCCGGACGACGAGCAATCACACTGGTTGTGTCCAAATTTGAAAACGGTGGTGATGAAGAACTGTCATGCACATCCGGATGGGATCGCCAAGCTGGTGCAACTGATCGAGGCGCGGAATCCGGAGACGGGTTCGGGAACGATGGTGCATGGAGTGACACCGTCGCGGTTACGGCAGGTCGAGTTGCACGAGTGTGCGGTGGTGGGACAGGACGTGTTGGATTGGCTGAAGAAGAGGGTGGACGAGGTGGTGTGTGTAGAACCATCTTATGGGCGGCCTTTGTAGGGTCTGGATGGGTGATTTTTCGAGCTTTTTTGTATGCTCTTTGGTATTGGTATTGTCGAGTTGTGTATTGATATTATATGTGGAGCTTCGCGCCATATGAATGGGGTGTTCGTATGGGGCCCATAGCGCGTGCCCGG
Source organism: Sutorius aff. eximius (assembly GCA_038088915.1). Classification (NCBI taxonomy): domain Eukaryota; kingdom Fungi; phylum Basidiomycota; class Agaricomycetes; order Boletales; family Boletaceae; genus Sutorius; species Sutorius aff. eximius. The sequence goes on from JBBPJV010000518.1 coordinate 19,567, forward strand.
GCATAAAAAGCGCATTAGCGCCGCGGGGGGGAGATCGAAGCATTTTGAGTTTGAGCTCTCACCGAGACGCCGATGTGGTTCCGACTAGATATCAGAGGGGGTATATTGATCATCCACACATCACCGTTCATCAGTCAGCACGTTGAATGCAGTTCGGACGGAAATCGGGGGTGAGCTCGAAACCCAATGGGTGCTGCGCATTGCGTCCAAGGGCCAGCACCAAAGATGAGCCGTGGATCAGAAATAAGGCGTGATCCCTTCAATTCTGTGAATTAGTCAGTGGTCACCAGTCAGGACCACTGACTAATTCACAGAAGACTTGTCGTGCGGCGCCAAGGTGGCGTTGTGCTTAGACGTGGTTAGGGTACTACGCGCCGCAACCCGAACCCTGACTGCTTATCGCATGGGTATAAAAGCCGGTCTCCACGCCAGAACCCTCACTGTAGTCATAACTCGAAAAAATGCCAGTGCCGGTCCCAACACTCAATCCGACACAAGGGGCTCATTTTTTAAACAAGGCCAAACAGGGTACATTGCCGGATGACATCGAGGTCATGAGCAATCACAGGTCTGTCACGAACGTTCATCTTGACCACCTCCTCATCGGACCCAACAGCATACACCGCCCGCAGAAACACACACCCTTTGGCGAGTATCACGCAGTGCCCTGTTGGGCTCGGAGTATGTCGCTGCACGGGCATGGCGCGTTGAAGGCCTCGGCTGAGAGTCTGCCTGGCACCGTGCCCCTCCCGCCATTGCCCAGCACGCCCTACAGTCCCGTCGTTTGGAACTAGGACGCCGAGCACGCTGACCG
>JBBPJV010000519.1:0-20314 GCA_038088915.1 Sutorius aff. eximius
CGAAAAGCGAAAAAAAAAACGAGGCTACACCAACATCAAAACGCCCTTGGGAAAAAGACGAGGGAGGGAGGCAGACGTACAACATAGAACGGAAAAGCCAAAAGAAAGGATGAACGAAAAAACGGACATGACAAAAAAGGTACCATAGGGAAGCGGAAACGTCATATGGAGGCATAGAGACTAGCATGCGTTTCTGCCCCCTCCTCCCCTCGCTCCTTCCGTCCGCATACCACGCGGCCCCCCCGTCGACCAGAAGAGGTCGTTTACTTACCAGTGGGTGGACCACCACGACCCCGCCCGGGTCCACCCCGGCCGCCTCGGAACCCTCCGCGAGCTTCACCGTTGAGAGGAGGGCCACCTCGAGGTCGGCTTTGTGGCCGCTCGCCGCGCTCCTTGCGGGTCTCGACGAAAATGCGCACCTGGCCAGCCTCACCTCCTACATCAATCCGCACACCACCCTCGCCACCCTGGTTCTGGGGCAGAGAGGCAACCATCGCCTTCTTGGCAGCGTCAAGGGACAAAAACTCGAGGAAAGCGCACGCCTTGGACCGTACGATCTCGATATCCTTGACCGGGCCAAACCTTTGGGCCAGAGCCTGGCCAAGTTGATGTTGACTGACCGACTCGATGACACCCTGAAATGACCAGTCGATCAGGCAGTCTTGATGAAAACCCATAGATACATACCTTGACGAAGCATTGAGGAGTGGTCAAGGCCAACACGGCGGCGATAGAAGGGTGCTCGCGTGACCCGTGTTGTTGTCCACCACGGTGAGGAGGCCCATGAGGTACCGGAGACTGCGTACCGCTAGTCGGTACAGGCCCATTCGATGGGGCAAGCACCTCGGTCAAACCCTTGGACTCCGTAGCTACCTGCGATCCCCACCGTTTCGAGTCCGTTGCAGCAAGGCTTGCCCAGCTCTTTGGAGCTAACTTGGCAATTGGGGGGGCGGGAGCAAACGTCGGTTGCACAGGTACGGGTGGCGGTGTAGGAGGAGAAGCGGGAGAAGCTTCGGATTGCGGTGCAGGCTCAGGTTCGGGCTCGGGTTCAGGTTCTGGCATAGGCTCGGGCTGTAAAGGGGTGACCGGTATAGGGGTGGGTTCGGGCTCGGGTTCCTCGTGATGGAAACCATTTGGCTCCACAAGGTCCATCTCAGGGACTGGGGGAGGCGTAAGCGGGTCGGGAAGAACGGTGGTGGGTTCCTCCTCTGGAACTGGGGCCGGGGGAGGTGTCGGCTCGCGAGGAGGCGATGGCTCGGGCTCAGCGACAGGTGCAGGCGCCGGTTCCTCGACAGGGACGGGTTCGGGAGCAGGGATAACCGGAACGGGCTCCGCTTCGCTGACATCATCCTCAACGGTATCTTCCTTGAGGAACCGGAAGATGTCGTTGAGCACAAAGTAGCCATTGGGCTGCTCTGCGAGGAAGAACGTCTGGACAAACTTTCTCCAGGGATCGCCGTGATTGGACATTTCGCCGATGACCTGAATGATGATGCCGCCGTTGGCAGAGGACTGGGCATCTACGGAGTGAATGAAGACTTTGCAGTCCTGGAAACCGATGGAGGTGATCTTGTTGTGGATTTCCTGAGGAGACACGGGTGGGTACGAGATGGATGGGAAAAAGAGCAAGTGGAAAAAAAAAATACCTGCTGGCCGAAACAGGGTTTGACATCCTCTCCCTCTGTGCCATGAATGAAGGTGGAGGTTTTGGTGTAGAAGCAATGCAAACGATTGGGCTGTTTGTTGACATACGTGTAATATTGCGGGACAAACTGCCATCCAACCTCGGAAGGAACGACATTCTGATGAATTGTAGGTGTAGTAGACATGACGAGGGAAATGCTAAGGGTTGGAAGTCGTCCGAGGTGGGTCAGGAGTCACGACAAGGCTGGACCTGAGACATACCAATGAAAAAGGGGAATAAATGGACGTGCGTTTGAGTGCGTGAGGAAGTCTACAGATTACAACGGACAGAGGCCAATTAAACCTTTGCAACAGCTGCGAACAGACGGGGTCGACGAAAAGCTGTAAAACTAAACAAGGGCTCTTTGAATTTTACTTCGGACTTTGCCGGGAATATAGCTGACTCAGCTTCCCGATTGGGCAAGTTATCACAATGTATTGTCATCTAGTGCTAGTACCCCGTACAAGCTACTATCCACCATCCAAGTAACCATGACTCCATTCCCTATCACTCATAGATGTTCAGTGACTTGAACTCAAAGTACGCGGCGGTAAAGTTGTCGGGGTTCGCATTCACAAACCCTGTGGCGCCAGTGATCAGTCTCTATTCCTAGAATAGGATCCTGTGGCGCTCACCAGTACAGGTCGAGGGGCATCCGGACGCGGAGTAGACAGCCGAGTTCCCGGCCCAATCCCCACCTTTTAACGCTGGTTGAGCACATATCGTACAGAGACCGACGAGGATCACGTACAAAAGTCCAAGTTGATGATGATGTTGTGAGGTCCGAGATGCGTTGCAAAGTCACAGTCCGTGCTCGCGAAATGTGCAGCGGGTTCACCCTACCGATTCGTGAGCGTCTCTTTCCCGAGCACTCTGCGCGAACCAGTTACCCAATTGCTAGAGTTGACAGTCCCACCGGGATTCAGGACCTGGGACGGAACAGCCGAGCTATTACGCTCCCAGAAGAAGACGTTGATGTACGTGGGAGTCCGCTCGACCACGTACCTGCTCCTCTGTCAGCACCGTTCGAGAGAACGCTGACCGAAAACTCACCAACCGCCACCGTTCGCGTTAAACGGAGGACCATAACTCTTGCGATCGACGACCCTGACTCCACAGCCAGCATTGTTGGTTTCCCAGACATCGCAGTTCATTCCCAGGTTTACCCTATACATGATACAAGTAAGTCAGGGGCCATCACCAGCTACAACGGACACACCCTGTCATCGATCGGTTGGCAGGCATGTTGCAATCTGGCGCGTGTTTGTGTATAAAGAAATCCATGCAGTGCGACGGGCACACTCACTCGGACTTGTATGCATAGTCACCGTATTGGGTGATTGGTTATTGACACCTTCGATGATGTCTATCTCGCCCTGTGGAGTTGTCATTAGAGTGTCCCTGGTGGGTATTTGTTCAGGCCCAACCTTATTTGGCCAATCCTCACCGGCTTCCTGGAACAATGATCAGCCCACAAAACAAGACTAGCCCAGAGATCGACAAACCCTATAAATAGCCAAAGGGATGGCATGGTCGCGGTCATTAATGGCAATCATCAGGAAAAGAAGACAGAAACGAACCCTGGCACAAGGATGAGCACGTTCGACCTATAGATCATGACGGAGGAGACTCACAGACTGCAGGCCAAGTCCCACAACCTTCGGGCATATGAACGAGGTCAAAGCTAAAGCGACGTCAGCACGAGCGCTGATCCCTTATGGCGGTACTTGCATTGCAATGTGGTTCGTGTACTGTTTCAGCGATTTCAAGCGGAAAGACTTGCGTCCGCCTCCACTGCCGGTGAGAACAGTGTTATCGTCTGCGCGCAAGATCACGCTTCCATTCTTGATCGAATACAAGCTGTTCGCCGCAGCCGTCGGCTGATCAACATAATCGCTTGAAAATCGAAAAATCCGTGAGCACGCGTCTCGATCTCTGTCCACCTCACGGGATGCACGTACACGTCTCCGTGCGTGAGGTCAACAGTAGAGTCCCACCCAAATGCATCGAGGAAAGATTGCCCGGAAAGACTGGAGGTGCGGGTATATGTCGCTCCTCGTGCACCCAGTGCAAGAGTAAGTGCGAGCGCGGACGAGAAGAGTAATTTGGTCATCACGAGGACACAAGAATCGACAAGTAGTTGCTCCTCCTCGAGCACCGCCCAACTGCTCTTTATACAGGAGAATCGATGCCATCCGCCGATCGAATAAGCTCCAAGGTACGTTAACGAGACAGCCATAGTTTCGCCGGCCCAGCGATGGAAGGCTTGCCAGCATGACTGACGTCACGAATAGACAAACCGGGGAGGACAAGTGTTCGAGAAGGCCGTTCAGGATGTCACGAGGGGACGTCAGTGTCCTTGGTTTCCATGGCCGAGGATCCAAACGGGACTGACCGTGTCATGCGTAGTATATAGTACAGGGTCAGATGGGCGGGTCGCAGGGGCAACCTGAAAAAGCTCTTACAGGGCGACATGGCAAATTTGATGCCTCAGTTCGTAGGCTTAGCAGCAACCTTTGCCGATCCAGAGGCAAGCGGGGTGCTACGCGCGTGACGGAACAAGACGCCAGAATAGGATGAGCCGGCAATGTCATTACACCGAGCTGCCATGGGCTCCTGAGACCTTTGAAAGCAATTGGAATGGCTGGAATGGTTGGCTTGTCGTAAGTTGTAAACTTACCTGTCCAAGTAGCTTTCGAACCCTCCATGATGCGGTCAAAGTACTTGTGACAAAGAGACCGCTTGCTCCCAAACAATATTCTACAACATTGTGAACGAGCTCGGAGGGTTACCATCACCCGACACGTCACTTGGAAGTTGCCGTCGCCCACGCGGCGACTGTCTCACTCCCAACCATGGGAACGGTGGATCGCGCTAGGGACGACAGGGCATTCGCATGTGATGTCTGTAAGCGGGGAAGAGGAACCAACTGCGACTTGGGCTCGCGCAACGCGTTTCACATTCAAGCGCCGTCAAGACCGTTCGTCTCACCTCTGCTCGCGCAGAGCATGTGTCACGAACTCGCCACTGCACTTTCTCAAATGCTGCGGGGAGATTCAAAGAAAGCAAACATCCGGATGATGTTTGTGACACAGGGCGTTTTGGCGCAGTAAGGGGTACGACATGACGGATCAGGCACGTACACGTCTGAAAGAAACCATTTTTAGCGACGACCACGACTTGAACGTTCGAAGGAGTGGTTTACCCACTAGAATCCGTATCCTAGACAGCGGACAACTTTGTCCTTAAGATCTTGCCGATCCCATGCAGTATTCAGATGTAGTAGATCGAAGGACTCTAAGTCGAAATCTGGCACATTCGTTCATTCAAAAGAAAGACGGTCACCGGCGCTTGGGGTCTGTGCTGGACCAGCACGCCGCTGAACACATTCTCGTGTTAACAAAAGTGCAACTGACGACCGTTGCGAAGCACGCGTGGCGTAGAGAAACAAAGATGTTAGAAACTTGAATTTAAACCATGTTTTCCGGCGGTGTACGGGCACTAAGAGTTCTTGAAAGGATTGAACAAGGTCTTGCTTGGAGTGGATACCAAGTACTGGCTCACCATTTGAGGGACCTTCGTAGAGTTGCAACTTGCAAACGGTACACAGGCTGGAGGCGAGACACTCCTTGCGGAGACTATTCCCACGGTCTGCTTTAAGGATGTGCCGTGAAAGAAGACGGGATTAGCGTGTTCAAATAACACGCGTACCAGTATATAGTATGTATCCGCGGCACCGGCTGATGCACTCCAACAGGTTATTCATCAATCCTCCCATCCTCTGTCACTGTCTTCTCGGTCTATGTGAGTAGCGTATCCTCTTCGCCCATCGGGTCTGGATAAGACAAGGTCCTCTCTGTGAGCCAATAGGACTCTGGTCCCATGTAATGAATCTTTTCCCATCCCGGGTAGCTATTTTCAGCCAAGGTGGGTCCGGGTTTGGCCAAGATCGGCGACGGTGCTCTTCTCGACACTGCCTTCTCACTTGTAACTGCGAGGACCTTCAAGCCGTATTGTATGCGTCTTTTTTGCATCGGTCCATTTGGGAGTAACTCGATCGGACGGTTCTCGACGTAGTTTTACTCGCTGACATCTCCGTTCCACCGTGAAATCCTTCTATAGTATGCTGTCATAGCAGGCTCGCCACTGAATCGATGCTCAGTGTGCCCATCCCTTGTGTCACTCTTGAGAGAGGAAACTCTGGTTGCTCGTCGACCAAGCAGCCCGCGAAGTGATCCCCTCCACTCCACAGCCTATGAAATACCTGGAGATAGGTATTTCAAAGGAGATCATGCTTCCACGGAGTGCACGCCGCATATCTATATAAATATGTGATACGGTGGACATTTGCCTAACTTGAATGACCAAGTGCGCATGCGGGCAGCCAAAGCTACATCGTACCTGATTCTGTGAAGAAGATCGAGAGCTTTGTCGCGGTGGATTCAGAAAGTACAACTATGTATGTGACCTTCACTTGGGAGACATTCCAGGGGGGTAAAAACAGGCCATTTCCGCTATCCACCCATCCACTTCTGAAAAATGTGCAGTGTACGATCAGCACGAAGAAATGCCAAGCTTACGATGAACGGTCGACCGGCTTCATAGGATGTTTTCAATCGCGAATCGAAGTCTTCTGTCTACAACAAGCGCAATCAACCCTCGACAGACCACTAGCAGAGTCAAAGCACAATGCCGCGGCACCGTAATGTGACGTTCGTTTCACCCTTGACTCTATATCACTGAAGAAAGACCAAGACGACCGTACGAGTGACTCACTAGTGGCAGTTATCTTGACAAAGCTCTCTGGCACCCCTCTTTGTCCGGGAAGGTCTTGGAACCCAGCTGCGAGTCGATTCTAGAAGCTGATAGAGCCCAGAAAATCCACCAGTGGAAGCTCAAGCTGTTGGCCGGTCAGGTAGGCTAGAACGGCCCGAGGAACTCAATTCATCGGATGTTTAGTGATGGCGTGGTATCCAACTGAAAACACCGGGGCGCTGTCGTGGAGGTTCATAATCGCTGGTTGCATTCTTCGGAACTGTGTCCGGAGATAATTGTGTGGCGAACCCATGGGAGCCACTGACCATCGCACATGGTGGTATCATGGTGCCAGAGCACGAGGTAACGAATAAGGAATGTACCCGATCAAGGGCCTGCTCCGACACCTGGCTCGCTCATAGAAAGCCCAACTTTCGTCACTAAAAGAAAAGGGTACCGACTAGTGAGTGAATGCGGTGGTTGTGTGACGCGTAATTTGATTTGTGGATCCTGTGGATTGATCTATTCCCCATGGGGCTATGATGCGGAGCGCATATGATGAACTCCGCCTGCCCCAAGATTCCAGGGCACCACCGTTTGTTGGAGGTTTTTGCGAACCGAATATGACTCAACTCCAGGACGCGAATTAGGATAACCGATCCGGGCATAGTTGGGGTGCGTATACGAGTTGAGTTGTATGCACCAGATCCCCGCTATCCCTTTACGTCGAAGTGAAATGACGACAGATGAAGATCGCCTCTGAATGGGACCAGATACTTGGATCAGGGCAATTTGCGTCTCGAACGGAAAATGAATTGACCTGCGGGGATAAGTGGTAGGACGCAAGGCGTCCGGGAAGCAGTGTTCTCAGGCGAACCGATGCAAACTATGTATCAGGAACAAACAAGAGACAGACTCGAAGAGAGCACTGTGATTCAAGTAGTAAAGACGATCCCAAGAATGAGGATCATACATGAGATGTAACTACTATTTATGCATAGTCTGTGGTCGTTTAGACTCCGCTTTGGGTGTCCGATCATTCTACTACGGGACGGAACATTCTACATGCTTCTACCGTATTCTAATGACGTCACAGGAACAGAGAAAATAATCTATCGTACATAATTAAAATCATCTCGTTCTGTCACTATGTAGCTGAACCTGACAGTGTCAGGTAGTTCAGGGGCATTACCAGGCAAACGTAGGCCGCACTAGTCCAATTTTGGACCCCCGTCTGATGATCATTGACGACGGATTAGGTTGTGCACCCGGCTATCCATAGAGCCCCGGTCCCCTTTCGTCATACTGGAGGCGGGTGGTGTTACGCCTTAGCAAATCCAGGCTAGGACTTAAATGAGGTATGGGCTCAGTGTAGCCCTGATATCAAGGGGTCGGGTGTAGGTCGCTTTCAAGGCCTGCAAGGCAATTAAGTAAAGTGACAATTGAAGGTTGGCACATTCAGGGCTTGACTCGCGACTGATGGAGAAGGTGCCAAGACTACATATCCAAAAAAAGTGCTTACCCGCAAGTGGAGTAACGTCAAAAGTGTTCAAATTTTGCCCGGCTAAGCATCGCAACCGGACTCTGGCAGTGACAGTTGGCTCGACCCGGCTCACAGGTGGCTAGTTCTTTTACACTTTTCGGGCACATGCCAGCCGGTAGGACCTAGGCCTCAGGGCTAAGCTGTGGAAATAGGCACCTCGCATCCTGTACTCTGGGACAACTCCGACTCGCCACAGCACTATACAACTATAGGAGACTGTTCGGGACAGGGAAGCCTCATGACAACAACTAAGAAGTTCCATCAAGTTTGCATTCCCCCGCATCGTCACTGTTGAGTAAGTGGACATAGCGGCCGTCGGACCCATGGTCGCAACCTTAGAAAGTCGGCATCGTTTTCGTAGCATGTTCCGGTTGGTAAAATGCCCAGGTTCTCGCATATTGACCTAGAGGTTTGGCAGAGACTTTATGTATGGGTCTACGTCAGTACGCCGCGACTGGGATGACAAACGTTACAGGCTCACAGCATTGCATCCCTTTGCCAACCCCTGCGGAACGGTCAAGAGCAAACGCTACAGATCTTGATCAACCATCCCCAAACGAATGCTTGACTGCCGTCATTAGCACCTCATGGAGTCCCGGCCGCGCGGTGATTACCGGTTCCGAACTTGACCGTCATATCCAAGGCTCTGTTCGAATCGAAAGATGCATGCATTCAAGCCGTGCAGGGATGATCAGGCTTGGAAGGAAGCGCGGGGACATTTCAAACGGCTCCCTGATAGGTCATTCTCTCGTTATACCTATTGTATCCTAAATTTTGCTTAGCACGCCGCATGCATGCTCCGATGCTCCCTCGGTCGCTGGTAAATTGCGTCCGAGATCCATGCAAATACTTGGTTCCGGGAGCGACGCGGCTGCGTACTTCATTTCCCTGGTCCTAATTTGAAGAGATAACGCTACACATGCGCGTAAGTTCTGTTCACTGATCATCAATGGCACTATACTTTTCTTGGGAAAGGTCGAGCCCTCCTCGGCTATAAAGAGTCGACCTTTTCTCGGTAGTTCTCTCATCCAACGACAAGTCCTCTAATCCCGCACATCCGATTCCACTACCATATGGCAGGTTTCACGAAGCGTTCTCTTTACCACGGTTGGCTGCCTTTGAATCCTGTGGTTTACCGACAGTTCCTGCACGAACACTTCTCTAACGCCCCAAAACTTCCCAACGATCAGCACAAGAAGGCCGTTGAAGACTTTCTCGCGGAAATCAAGAAGAGTGGCAAGGAGGAAGAGATACTTGCCCTTTTCCAGGCGTGTATCGACCAAGCTGCGGAATATGATCCGGTATGGACGAGACTTTTGTGCAAACGTTTGATTAATTTCATGTCTCCCAGTATGCCGACCCCAATCCTGATTATAAAGTGCAGACCTTTGACCAATTCTTGAATCTGCTCGATAACATTGTCGAATCCCCGCCCAAGTTCTACAAGGCTAAGGCAGCCGATGGAACCACCATCGGAGAGCCGATCGGGGTTCCGGTGTACCTCATCTTTGATCTCCTCAGTAACACCTCGGCAGGCTACAACTTATTATGTCGAAAGGATTTCAACGCCGCGCTCAAGGTTTTGCTGGACGGATGGAAGGATTATCTGGAAGACGTAGGGAGAGACTCCAACAGTACGCTCAACAACCAGCAGTGGTTCAGCGAGGCGGGTTTGGTGTTGTTGGAATCGGGCCTCGGGGGCAAGAGTTTTGATGAAACCTACTCCACCGATTCCGGCGAACCCGACAAATACTATGAAACGTGGGATTCCTTTTTCACCAGAGAGTTCCTGAATAGCGAACTGCGCAAAATACCCGCTCAACCCAGTGCGCCCGGTGCTCCTTTCTTCATCTACAATCCTTGCGAGTCTACCGTCTTTCGCACCGCTGCGGACGTCCAGCTTCGTGACACTTTCTGGCTTAAAACCCAGGAGTACTCTCTTGTTGACATGCTAGGCACAAAGCTGTCCAGCTACGCCGACCAGTTGAAGGGTGGATCGGTCCTTCAGTCCTTCCTCGCTCCCCAGGATTATCATCGTTGGCACAGCCCCATCGTTGGCACCGTCGAGAAGAGTGAAGTGATCAATGGCACTTACTATGCTGTACTTCCCGACGATGGTGCCCCACCTTTCGACCCTGATCTCGCGCAGGGTGATCCTCACGGCGCCATGATTCGTTCGCAACCCTGGCTCAGCGTTGCTGCTACCCGCGCCGTGTTTATCCTCAGGCCCGCCAAGGAATCACCGATTGAACTGGTTGCTTTCATTGCAATCGGAATGGTGGAGGTATCCTCATGCGATATCACCAAGGAGACAGGAGACGTCGAGGTCGGAGACGAACTTGGAATGTTCCACTTTGGTGGATCTTCTTTCACCCTCGTCGTCAAGCCGAAGGCAGGGAAGAAGGTTGTCTTCCAGGACATCTACAGCTCTCCTTGCAGGCCGGGCCAGCACCGCTGGATTCACACCGTCGTTGCGCAAATCTGGGAGAACCATTGAGAGTAAGCCTGTTTCTCGGTGTGCTCAATTACATATCTCGTGTGTGATAAACGTCTCGATTAGGGTTATTCAAGCGTCACAAGTCGATGTCTTCCTGTGGCATGACGTCGTTCCACTATTTCCCATTTTTCAGTGTTCGATGCATGATGACCGCCGCGTGTTCGGTGTTGTACGTCCAGTGATGTTGCGGTTTGTGGCGGGTGTTGTTCAAAGCTTGCGTCCGGCCGAATTCCCCATCCTATGCCTACCTTTTCTTTTTTTCATGACCGCAACGAGTTGATTTTCCTTCGCCGTTTTCTATTCCGAGGCATTCCTTATTCTTGTACGATGGTTCCATTAGACAGCGAGTGTGTGTACTAGGTGTTTGAATACGAGTATGTTGTGTCTGCTCACGCGCGTACGGATGGCATCCGGTGACTAAATCAAATCTCACTGACTGGAACATGGGCGAACAAGCCCCATTCAAGCTGGGTGGCCTTCCGTGGGATTTTAACTAATTTTATAAATTATAATTATAATTAAATGATTGTATAGCATTCATCAAATTCTAATTAAATTTGGAAATATGATATTTGATAGATGGGGTATTGATATTAAAACAATCAATTCCCTTTGTGTGAGATTTTGGCTGACTGTGGAAAAAGGGTGTGCGACTAATTGAAGAACTAACTCAGTTGTGCATAAGACAATGGACTGTAGTATTCACCTAATCGAAGGACTAACTACAAGTTGTTAGTATGAGTGAATACACTATAAATGAATAACTTACCTCCGTTGTGCATAAGACAACAGACTGAGGTGTACAAGTACAAAAAAGGTCTAACTTATATATGTCAAGCAGAAAGTTGATTGTGTGGATCTTGGAAAAGATCCAAATGGTTCATGTCATGGAAGTAAGATGAAAATGCATGATTGTGTGATATATGCAGGATAGCATAGTCCATGGGCAGCAACCTGTGGACATCGGGTCGCAGTCATGGTTGTGTGCATGCTTGCTATTCCAACACTCCCCCTCAAGCTGTGCACATCCTGGATGCTGCAACAGGGGGTTTCCTCACCATCACCATCACTCGGGCATGTCTGATCATGCTTGGTGGTCCTCAATTTGATCTGCTCACCTTCTGGATCTCCTGGCCTGATATCTTGACATAGCGTGTTTGCTCTGATGTAGTGCTTGTTCCTGTTGTGCTCAAGACATTCCTGGATGCCTCTAGCATTCTCTGGTACTGTTGGTTCATGCACTGATTCATCTTGCTTGTCCAGGGGCTTCCTAGTTAAGTCTTCCCCTATTACTTGCTTCTGTAACAGGTTATAATTTTTGCAATTAGCCTAACACTACAGATCGGCCTAGTGCCACTACAAAAGCCCTGTACTACAGGCATACAATGGACTTAGTCATGAGCAAGTCTCACTATTGTCTTATCTTATCTTTTGTCCTCTATTATTATTTCCTTTCTTCTCCTTTGTAGTTATATTCAATCTTCAGATCCAATCTTTGGATTATCCCAGGATCTGCCCAGGATCTTGGACCCTATGCTTACACAGCCTTCTTTTCATTTCCATGCTATATATGGCTATGCTTTGCCTCATATATTTAATCACCATGCACATAGCCTTGAGGCTATGCACTTCTCTTTCATTTGATGCACAGCCCAGTGCTACACATTCATCTCTGTCTCACAGCCTTGATGGCTATGTCTACTCTACCCATATTTATCTACTGATCTTGATCTATGGTACACATGTACAAACAGTAGTCAATAGTATATAAGGGTGAAGTCCCCAGCCAGTGATCCTCAGTTTAAATCACTTGGAGTTTTCCCTCATTGGACCTCTCTCTGAGTGATACAAATATCTCTCATCTCTTCTCTGATTAAGTTGGCAACCTGGTGCATTGTACATATGAAGCCTTTGAGGTTGTTTCACTTGATCTAAACTCATATGCATCACCTTGCCCATTGCCCTTAGCTTTAAAGAAGTCTAGCAAGTGCATCATTGTTGAAGATTTGAAGGGACCACAAGACTGAGGTGCAGTCAGTGTGATCCTGCCCTCATTTGTATGTTTCTTGTGCTGTTGCTGAAGAATCAGACACCAGACAAGCTCCTGGGTTGGTAGCCCCACCAGAGAGTCTGCAAGAAGAACAAGTGAGGAGCTCACCCTTACCAGATCTCCTCTACCCCCCCTCACCATGCACTGCCTTTTTAAGGCATTTAGAAGGGTCATTTGGACCCTCAGATTTTCAGGATTTAGATGATCAAGCCTGCATTGCAGCACTCACTATCAGATTAGCCAGCCCTGATGCCTACTACAATCATAGCCAAGCTGTCTCACAGGCTTCAGTTATAACCAACCATGACAGGAAAAGGGAGTTGAGGGAGGAAAAGTTCAATTGAGAGTATGAACAGTGGGTAGCATCAGTGCATTGAACGTCAGAGTCTGCTGCCCACTTTCCATCACCCACCCCATCATGTGGTTTGCCCACAAGTACTACGAGTACCAAGGAGGACATTGTAGTTAAGAAAGAAGAGGAAGATATTGTGGTACTGCTCTGCTTAGTGCTGGTAATGTATGAGAGAGAGTCAGAAGGACCAGGTGCTGATGAAGAAGTAGCTGAAGCCAGGCAGCCTCCAAGGAGAAGAAGAAGAGTAGGAGGAATCGCATCTGTTACGATTTCTCTTTTCCTTCTCACTGTACTATAGTTAGTTCTCCATTGACCCACCACCTTCCATCCATCCATCTTCTACTCACATTTGCTGGTGGACGTCCTTCAAGTTACTTAGTTTCTTTCTTTCCTCATGGTTACATAATCCTACCCGATCAGGTAACCCTTTCCCAGGATCTATTACTATATAAACCCATAGCCACAGTTAGTATTTCCTCACGCTAGTTCTCTCTTGTACTACTATCATTTACAATTTCAACTTGACTTCCACTTAGGCTTCACCTAGTGTGACTCTCTGCAAGTAGTTCACCTTGATCTCCACCCTCCTTCTACAAAGAGGGTAGTTCTTTGGGCATTGCATCCCATTCTTGATAGGACTTTGTCCACTCTTCATTGGTGTTTCAACATCACTTTGTCCTTTGTCCTTTGGTAGTCTTTGGCCCACTGTTGAGTGGCCATTATTCCTTTGCACGTGTCTTGTTGCCACACCTTGAGCAACTCTTCTTCACCTGTCCTTGTCGAACTTCATCAACATCATCCTCAACCCTAAGCCCTAGTGGTTGCAGGTGATCATCAAGAGCTATGCCTGGTCCTACCTGGAACAGTCGTAACAATAGAACTAGCATATACTCGAATGGTTACCTTTGCGTAAGCTGTCAACATTTCCTGCCAAATCTACAGGTCATCTCCTTCGTGGAGGTCCCCCATTCCCTTTTGACCATCCTCTTCAGCCCTCTCCCCTAAGAGCTCACCAATCACCTCTCCATCTTGTCCATCTACCACTGCTGACGAACATCCCACATCGGAAACTGAGGAGTCTAGACTAGCGCTGGTAACTGAAGCTCTAGCCCATTCTCTATCCCTTTCCGAATCCACATCGGTTAATACCGAGAGACCCTCTACTCCTCCTCTGTGGCAAGAGCCACCTGAAAACCCCCCTTCTACTTCTTCCCTAATCCCATACCCTCTCGTACTTCCTTGTCCTCCTCTCCCACTGATAGTCACCAATCCCACTTGACCTACCAGAACTATGTCTAGCAAACCGATGGAACTTCACATCTCACCTCTGTCTGCATTTGACGGGGACTACATCAAAGTGGAACCTTGGCTCGACGAAGTCAGGGTCTACCTTGCCATCAATGCTGAAATTTACAACTCGGCTGCCAAGCAAATTGGTTTTGCGTTATCGTACATGAAGACTGGGTCTGCACTTATGTGGGCTCACATCTTTAGGACTAAGGCCCTGGCCAGCACTACCCTGGACCTTGGAACCTTTGATCACTTTGTGCAGGAGTTTTGTGCAGCATTCAAACACCATGATACCATGGCAAATGCTCTGGCTTGGCTCACCACTACTAGAGTCAAAGCTAAAGGTGGGGACTATACCTCTGCCTTACTCACCTACAATGCAGACTTTCAGGCCAAAGTGGCCATAGCAGGAGTAACTCAGGAACCGGTCCTTATCTCGTATTATCAGATGAGGATCCCTTCAGCACTTATGGAGAAGGTTATGGGACTGGAAACCATGCTGACCACTATACTGGACTGGCAGAAGAAGGCCCTGTCTATCCAAACATGTTGGGACCAAGCCCAAGCCATCAAAAAGAGACAAATGATTCATCTCCCATATACTCCTCGAACCCCACACGTCATTCACTCAAAAGACCCCAATGCTATGGAAGTGGACATGGTCAGGATTGGAAAGTTAACACCTGAGGAAAGAGCTTGGTGTTTCAAGGAAAATCTATGCTTCCAATGCAGGAAGCCAGGACATATTACAGCTAATTGCAAAGTCATGTTTCCTCAGAAACCAAAGAACACTTCCACTCCTGTTAGTCCCGCCAAACCTAAAGTTCAGAAAGTGGAGGCCAAAGAACCAGTTCCCAACCTGATAGAGATATATGACAATGAAGAAAGCGAAACTGTGGGCTGGGTGCAGATTGACTTGGGTTTTTAGAGAGGAGGCCTCATTTGACGTGAGTTCCCTCCTTTACATGTGCTCAGGTTGTATCTCATAGCAAGAAGTCTATTCGAATTCCAATACAACTCATCCAACCCACGCATACTCTGAAAGCTGTTGACACTGCTGCCCTGGTAGACTCTGGGGCAGATGTCAACTGTATTGACATAATGTTTGCCAGGAAGAATTGGATCCCCATATCCTGACTCAAGGAACCTGTGATCGTGCGAAATGTAGACAGGTCAGTCAACAAATCAAAACAAGTACTCTACTCCACTTGCCTGTTTATCAACATCGATGGAGTCACCATGGAACAGTTGTTCCACATCATGAATTGTGGATCTCACAACATTATCTTAGGCATCCTGTGGCTAAGTCTAGCCAACCCATGCATTGACTGGGAGAAAAAGATGTTGGAAGTAGTGTTATGACTAGTCCATCTGGAGTAGGCATGACCATATATACGCGCAGCATAGGGCATGGGGATTCAGTGGTCCTGCTGGAATATTCACAGACAGGGGTCAAAGGGAGCTTGTGGTGGAAGCAAGGTTGAAGACAAAGGGGAGAGATAATAGTGCTGTATTCTGGTTATGCTAAGACTAGTGTACAGGGATACACATGTGCGGTATAAATACAACTACCACTGGTACTTGGGAAGTCAAGAGAATAGTGTGGAAGAAGCCTGAGGTATTGGTAGTACTACCTGATCAGAAGAAACCCTAGAAAGGGAATAAAGGAGAAATGGGGCGAACCTGGATATAGTCCAATCAGGTCTAAGCGAGACAAAGGAAGTAGTACATGTGCAGGGGCGGAGCTTTATGTCAGCAGGAGAGACAGAATGATTCGAAAAAAGCTATAGTAAAAGAGGCCTCATGCCCAAGAGGGTCAGCAGAGGCACTTAGGATGGGAGGAGAGAGCTGCTATCAAGTGATCTGAAGATAGGGGCAAAGGAAGTAGGTAGTCCAAGCGTCAAAGTGGATGCGGCTTTAGTACAAAGACAAGGAGGAGAAAAATGTTACCAGGGCATCCCACGAGCTAATTGTAACAATACCCCTTTAGTAAGTCCGAGAACCGTCGAGGATTTAGATGTACCCATTGGGGTCATCTGCCTGAATGATGCAAGGGACTGGATAGTTGAGCTTGCTGTCCTCTAGCTCTCCACTCTCTCTTTCCCCTTCTTCATCATCTGTTTCGCCTTCTGAGGGTGACTGATGCACCAAGGTGGAGGGGTACGGGGAGGGAGCATGAGGGGGTTGACGCTGTGTGGGAGGGGAAGGGTTCATATGATGCCTGTGAGCTGCTGTTTGGAGGTTGGGGAGGTCAGATATGAGGGTTGGGGTTGGGGAGGGTGCCTCAGGGATCTGACAAGGGCATGTTGGAAGTGGGTGGCCTGGACAAGCAGACTGATTGTGGCCAGGGGTGGAGTCTCCACATAGTGGGCAGGAATAATAGGGGTAGTCAACCCGGGAATGCCCCAGTTGGCGGCAGTGGAAACAAGCCTTGTGGTAATAGGGGTGAGAGGAAATGAGGGGAATGGTGCCATGTCCTCTGGTGAGGTACACATCCTGTCGGATTCAGACCATGAGGTTGAGTCCGGGAGGAGGAGATCCAGGTTCAGGATATGGATCGGGCGTGGGGAGACAGGTGATATCATTGGTGTAGCACTTAACATCAGCCAAGAACTCATTGAGGCAGAATTGCCATGCCAGGATGAGGAGGGTGATGGTGGAGTTCTCATACATGGAGTGGATGATGTTGCAGACCACGCGGGAGGAGAGGGGAATGGATCCGGCACAGGTGAGGGTTTCGAGCCTCTCATTGTGAAGTAGGGTGGAGTAGAGTAGGTGTTACAATACCATTCCCATTTAACCTAACTTTATCCTAGTCTAGGGTTAGCCTAGCTAGTCTACACTTTCGCTACATACTTTGGACTCTACTCATACATTGGACTTCGTCGTATTTCCTGTACCATAGCTCACGTGATCGGTCTGCACCCGATCCTGTCACGTGATTCCCATTCCCGTTCCTGGCACGTGACCTAGTCATGTGACCATACGTACTTATGGACTATTACCTTACTTATGATGTCATAGGGTCTAGACCATTACGTCATAGTCTAGCCCTCTACGTCACCATGCTCTCTCATGTACTATTACTATAAGGGATACAGCACAGCATGGTCTGTGCGCTGGCCTCTCTGCTATATAAGAGCATGGTGAGACAGACTGGGTTTCCCCTCCAGTGCTGAGGCTCACACAGACTGATCCATTCTTTATCCTTACCATCGTACACCGTTGCTGGATGTCATACCCAGCCTACTCTCTTCTAGATCGTGGTTAGCATGTCATCGGGTGGCCCTCCAATGCCGTGCGCTTGGGGTTAGGGTTAGAGGTTTGCCTCACCCTTAATGAGTTCCTCCTTGGGCTCGTTACAGTAGGTAGGCAGGGGAGTTAGCATCGACATGGGTGGCCATGGGGATGGAGAGTCTGGAGTCTCATACGAAGGAGAGAACATGGGGTGGGAAGGTATCATGAATGGGTTTGTCGCAGATTGGGATGGCAGTGATAGGAATGGATATGGGGATGATTTCATCCTCGTCAAGGATTACAGTGGGGTAGATGGGTAAGGAGGGGGATCTCGGGAAACAGGGGTCTTGAGGTACAAAGGGCTCTGGGCGCTCCTGGGAGCTATCTATAGTATCTGTGCTAGTAGATGAAATGGAAGAATCAGGGTCGATAGATGAAATGATAGATGAAACTGAAGAAGCATGCATGTCAATAGCCATTAAGTAAGTGGTCAAAGTGGAGCGAAGTCAGGTGAAGGTTAATTCGATTGTGGGGGCGAGAGGATCAATGGTGGGCGATTGCTTTTGTTTTTCTTTTTGAGGTTTTTTATTTGTTTTTGTCTTTGTTTTGGGGCATTTGTTTTGTTTCTACAGAATAAAGGAGAAATAGGGGAAATGGCCAGCTTGGGGAACATTTTTGGGTGACAGGACTTGTAGTCCAAAAGGAGTTCTGGGGCGTGGGAGAGATCTGCTTCATCAATCCATGTGTTTTCTTCAGGCATATAGCCTTTCCATCTGATTAGGAAGCATCAGGAAGATGGGGTTCTGCCATGCTATAAGATTCTTTCAATTTCATACTCTTCCTTGCCCTCTACAAGTTCTGCTGGGGGTCATGGGAAGTTCAGGCCATGCACATCTGTTTTGGAGTAAGGGGTGAGTAGCGAGGCATGGAAAATGGGATGAATCTTCCATGATGAAGGAAGCATGAGACGGAAGGAGATGGGGGAGATTTTCCTTTCTATTATGAAGGGTCCCTCATGCTTGGGTGCAAATTTGGGGTTTGCGAGTGCATGGTGGAGGTTCCGCACTTCCAACCATACCTTGTCCCCCACTTTGAACAGGGTGTATTTGGTTCTGTTCTTTCGGGTCATTGCCTTTCAGGTGAGATCGTGAGCAGCTATTGCTTCTTCCTGAGTGGAAGTTAGCGAGGAGATGTGGTCATTGATAGTGGGAAGATTTGATTTCCTGATTTGTTCGGGGAGGGATCGGGGGTGATAACCCATCATCAGGAAAAATGGGGTTTCTCTGGTGACAGAGTGGGGTCTATTGTTGTGAGCAAATTTGGCAAAGGAAATAAGGTTAGACCATGTGGTCGGGGAATTACCACAGTAGATTTGGAGATAAGTTTCAATCTCCTGATTTACCTGTTCAATTTCTCCGTCAGTTTGGGGGTGGTAGGCAGTAGAAAGGGCAAGGTCATAGTTCAGGAGTCTTCCTAGTTCTTTGGTGAAGTTGGCCGTGAACTGGGGACCGCAGTCCGAAATGATTTTGTTGTATAGGCTGAATCTAGAAAATACTTTGAGGAAGAAGAGCATGGCAATCCCTTCCATGGAGGCGGTCTTCTTAGTTGGACATAAAATTACCCCCTTAGTAAGGCCGTGGTCAACCACGACCAGCAAGGAATCATAGCCATCGGAGAGGGGTAGGTCAGTGATTAGGTTGCAGGAAATTTGCTGGAACAGGTGGGAGGCAGTGCTGGGAATGGGTACAAGGGGGGGGGGGTGGTTGGATGAGTATTGGCCATGTTTTGTTGACAGAGGGCGCAGCCCGTGACATTGTAGGGAACACCAGTTCCCTGCATATGTATTGCACACACCATCACACTTCAGTCCACTCCTGGTCCTCTTCTAATCATCCGTTCTGCTCATTCCGCATGTCCCTATCCCCCTGTTGGTGAGTTATTCTCTTAATTCTCATGAACTATTAATACAGTACAATGCCGGGCCCAGTTGTATCATGTTACATACCATCAGGTTTCGGCTGGGTTACTTTATATACATTTTCTCGCATCATAGATAGTGTTTCTGGTACCCAAAACAGTCCGGGTCTGGTATATCTTTGTACTCATGCCCAAAAGGGGATCATCTTTCCACACTCATCATCTAATGACCAAGAAACCGCACCTGGGCAATGTTTTACACTATTCTGCTGTCCTTTCCACTGCAACTTTAACACATACTGTATTCTGATAACCTGGAACACTGCCTGCCTGCTCCAGGAGTGTTCAGGTTGCTTACTTCAGCACTAAAAGAGAGTCAGTAAGTCCTGAGCTTTACCCTTCAAAGCTTCCACTCTTCTAGAATCCCTTTGGGGTCGAACCTATCGCACCCCCTTCTTATTATACCTACCTGCTCTACATTCTGGAGTAGGTATCTGTTTTTCAACGTATTTGCACATGAAGAAGGCAAGGCCAGGCCACCAGTGTTCGCAGGAGACAAGGAGGCAGGTTTTGAGTATACCTGGGTGGCCAGCCGATTCGTGATCATGGTGGGCAGCGACTACTGCACGGCAGAGGTTGGGGGGAACGTAGGCGCAGCCTTGGAAGTAGAGGAGGCTGTTATCAAAGGAAAAGTCAGCCATATGGGAGCAGAGGAATTTTGGGGCTGAGTGGTCGTTCAGGAAGGTTAGAACGAAGGGGTCGGTGGCAGAGGATTGGGCTATGGCCTCTTGGGTGGTGAAGTCTACTAGGTTAACAAAGAGGTTGGGGGGTAGGAGTGTAATCCCTTGGTTGTCAGTAGTTGGAAGGGAATGATCGGGCTGACAGGAGAGAGTGTCAGGGCCTGCAAGGAGCCATCCAGGTATGTGGGTCATGCGGAGGTTGTAATCTGTGAGGTCCAGCATCCATCGGGCCTGCTGGCAGTTGAGGTG